>CM051276.1:25528290-25583203 GCA_027921565.1 Artemia sinica
CCTACAAACAGAGAAAGACAGACACTTCAGACATACAAACCAACAAAGACAAACACTTCAGACATAAAAAAAGAGAATAATATGCACTTTAGACATACGAACCAACAAAGACAGACGCTTCAGAAATACAAACCAACAAAGACAAACACTTCAGACATACAAAACAACAAAGACAAACACTTCAGACATACAAACAGAGAAAGACAGGCGCTTTAGACATACAAACCAACAAAGACAAACACTTCGGACATACAAACAGAGAAAGACAGACACTTCAGAAATAAAAACCAACAAAGACAAACACTTCAGACATAAAAAAAGAGAATAATATGCACTTTAGACATACGAACCAACAAAGACAGACACTTCAGAAATACAAACCAACAAAGACAAACACTTCAGACATAGAAAACAACAAAGACAAACACTTCAGACATACAAACAGAAAAAGACAGGCGCTTTAGACATACAAACCAACAAAGACAAACACTTCAGACTTACAAACAGAGAAAGACGGGCACTTTAGACCTACAAACCAACAAAGACAGATACTTTAGACATACAAACGAACAAAGCAAACACTTCAGACACACAAACAGAGAAAGACAGGCACTATAGACATACAAACCAACAAAGACAGACACTCCAAACATACAAACCAACAAAGACAAACAATTCAGACATACAAACAGAGAAAGACAGGCACTATAGACACACAAACCAACAGAGACAGACACTTCAGACATACAAACCAACAAAGACAAAAACTTCAGACATACAAGGAGAGAAAGACAGGCACTTTAGACATACAAACCAACAAAGACCAACACTTCAGACATACAAATAGAGAAACACAAGCACTTTAGACACACAAACCAACAATGACAGACACTTCAGACACACAAATCAACAAAGACAAACACTTCAGACATACAAACAGAGAAAGACAAACACTTTAGACATATAAACAGAGAAAGACAGACACTTCAGACATACAAACCAACAAAGACAAACACTTCAGACATACAAACAGAGAAAGACATGCACTTTAGACATACAAACCAACAAAGACAGACACTTCAGACATAGAAAACAACAAAGACAAACACTTCAGACATACAAACAGAAAAAGACAGGCGCTTTAGACATACAAACCAACAAAGACAAACACTTCAGACATACAAACAGAGAAAGACAGGCACTTTAGACCTACAAACCAACAAAGACAGATACTTTAGACATACAAACGAACAAAGCAAACACTTCAGACATACAAACAGTGAAAGACAGGCACTTTAGACCTACAAACCAACAAAGACAGACTTCAGAAATACAAACAACAATGACAAACACTAAAGACATACAAACAGAGAAAAACCGGAACTTTAGACATACAAACCAACAAAGACAAACGCTTCAGACATTCAAACCAACAAAGACAAACACTTCAGACATACAAACAGAGAAAGACAGACACTTTAGACATACAAACCAACAAAGACAGACACTTCAGACATACAAACGAACAAAGACAAACACTTCAGACACACAAACAGAGAAAGACAGGCACTATAGACATACAAACCAACAAAGACAGACACTCCAAACATACAAACCAACAAAGACAAACACTTCAGACATACAAACAGAGAAAGACAGGCACTATAGACATACTAACCAACAGAGACAGACACTTCAGACATACAAAACAACAAAGACAAAAACTTCAGACATACAAACAGAGAACTACAGGCACTTTAGACATACAAAACAAACACTTCAGACATACAAACAGAGAAAGACGGGCACTTTAGACCTACAAACCAACAAAGACAGATACTTTAGACATACAAACCAACAAAGCAAACACTTCAGACATACAAACAGCGAAAGACAGGCACTTTAGACCTACAAACCAACAAAGACAGACTTCAGACATACAAACAACAATGACAAACACTTCAGACATACAAACAGAGAAAGACAGGCACTTTAGACATACAAACCAACAAAGACAAACACTTCAGACATTCAAACCAACAAAGACAAACACTTCAGACATACAAACAGAGAAAGACGGACACTTTAGAGATACACACCAACAAAGACAGACACTTCAGACATACAAACGAACAAAGACAAACACTTCAGACACACAAACAGAGAAAGACAGGCACTTTAGACATACAAACCAACAAAGACAGACACTCCAAACATACAAACCAACAAAGACAAACACTTCAGACATACAAACAGAGAAAGACAGGCACTATAGACACACAAACCAACAGAGACAGACACTTCAGACATACAAACCAACAAAGACAAAAACTTCAGACATACAAAGAGAGAAAGACAGGCACTTTAGACATACAAACCAACAAAGACCAACACTTCAGACATACAAATAGAGAAACACAAGCACTTTAGACACACAAACCAACAATGACAGACACTTCAGACATACAAATCAACAAAGACAAACACTTCAGACATACAAACAGAGAAAGACAAACACTTTAGACATATAAACAGAGAAAGACAGACACTTCAGACATACAAACCATCAAAGACAAACACTTCAGACATACAAACAGAGAAAGACAGGCAAACAGAGAAAGACAGGCACTTTAGACATACAAACCAACAAAGACAAACACTTCAGACAAACAAACCAACAAAGACAAACACTTCAGACACACAAACAGAGAAAGACAGGCACTTTAGACATACAAACCAACAAAGACAGACACTTCAGACACACAAACCAACAAAGACACACACTTCAGACGTACAAAGAGAGAAAGACAGGCACTTTAGGCATAGAAACCAAAAAAGACAAACACTTCAGACATACAAACAGAGAAAGACAAGCACTTTAGACATTTAAACCAACAAAGACAGACACTTCAAACATACAAACCAACATAGATAAACACTTCAGACAGACAAACAGAGAAAGAAATGCATTTTAGACATTCAAACCAACAAAGACAAACACTTCAGAAATACAAACCAGTTAAGACAGGCACTTCAGACATACAAACCAACAAAGACAGACACTTCAGACATACAAACCAACAAAGACAGACACTTCAGACATACAAACAGAGAAAGATATGCACTTTTGACATACAAACTAACAAAGACAGACACTTCAGACATACAAACCAACAAAGACAAACACTTCAGAAATACAAACCAGTTAAGACATGCACTTCAGACATACAAACCAACAAAGACAGACACTTCAGACATACAAACCAACAAAGACAGACACTTCAGACATACAAACAGAGAAAGACAAGCACTTTAGACATTTAAACCAACAAAGACAGACACTTCAGACATACAAACCAACAAAGACAAACACTTCAGACATACAAACAGAGATAAGACAGGCACTTCAGACATACAAACCAAGAAAGACGGACAGTGGGATATGTAAAAACCCGCCCAGACACACAAGCAAAAAGAGTGAGAGTCACATACAAACATATAGATTCAATCATACAAACCAAGATAGACAAACACTTCAGATATACAAACCATCAAAGACAAACACTAGGACTTCCAAATAGCAACCCTGACAAACAGACAAACAGAATGAGGTACACATACAAATACAAAGATTCAGACATACAAACCTAGAAAGACAGGCAGTGGGACAAGCAAACATAGAGTGGCGCGCCACTCTATGTTAACCTAAACTAACCCAACTTTTTGCATTTGCCTAAGTTAACGTAAATTAACCCAACTTTTTGGAGTTGCATGTGCATTCCAGTGCAGGTATTTCTCGGTTTGTGTGTCTGAATCTATGTATTTCTATGTGTTTCTCACTCTCTTTGCTAGTGTGTGCGGGCAGGTGTTTGCTTATCCCAGCTTCTTTCTTTCTCAGTTTTTATGTTTGAATCTATGTATTTGTATGTGTTTCTCACTTTCTTTGCATGTGCGTGTTTGGGTGTGTGTTTGCTTGTCCCACTGCCTGTCTTTCTCGGTTTGTATTTCTGAATCTTTGTATTTGCATGTGTCTCTCACTCTATTTGTCTGTTTGTCAGGGTTGGTGTTTGCACGTCCCAGTGTTTGTCTTTGATGGTTTGTATATCTGAAGTGTTTGTGTTTCTCGGTTTGTATGTTTGAATCAACATGTTTGTTTGTGACTCTCACTCTTTTTGCTTGTGTGTCTGGGCGGGTGTTTACATATCCCAATGTCTGTCTTTGTTGATTTGTTTGTCTAAAGTGCATGTCTTTCTCTGTTTGTATGTCTGAAGTGTCTCTCTTTGTTGGTTTGTATGTCTGAAGTGTCTGTCTTTGTTGGTTTGTATGTCTAAAGTGCATGTCTTTATCTGTTTATATGTCTGAAGTGTTTATCTTTGTTGGTTTGTATGTCTGAAGTGTCTGTCTTTGTTGGTTTGTATGTCTAAAGTGCCTGTCTTTGCTGATTTGTATGTCTGAAGTGTTTGTCTTTGTTGGTTTGAATGTCTAAAGTGCATTTCTTTATCTGTTTATATGTCTGAAGTGTTTATCTTTGTTGGTTTGTATGTCTTGAAGTATCTGTCTTTGGTGGTTTGTATGTCTAAAGGGCTTGTCTTTCTCCGTTTGTATGTCTGAAGTGTTTGTCTTTGTTTGTTTGTGTATCTAAAGTGCCTGTCTTTCTCTGTTTGTATGTCTGAAGTGTTTGTCTTTGTTGGTTTGTATGTCTGAAGTGTCTGTCTTTGTTGGTTTGTATGTGTAAAGTGTTTGTCTTTGTTGTTTTGTATATCTGAAGTGTCTGTCTTTGTTGGTTTGTATGTCTAAAGTGCCTGTCTTTCTCTGTTTGTATGTCTGAAATGTTTGTCTTTGTTGGTTTGTATGTCTGAAGTGTCTGTCTTTGTTGGTTTGTATGTGTAAAGTGTCTGTCTTTGTTGGTTTTTATGTCTAAAGTGCCTGTCTTGTAAAGTGTTTGTCTTTGTTGTTTTGTATATCTGAAGTGTCTGTCTTTGTTGGTTTGTATGTCTAAAGTGCCTGTCTTTCTCTGTTTGTATGTCTGAAATGTTTGTCTTTGTTGGTTTGTATGTCAGAAGTGTTTGTATTTGTTGGTTTGTATGTCTAAAGTGCCTGTCTTTCTCTGTTTGTATGTCTGAAGTGTTTGTCATTGTTGGGTTGTATGTCTGAAGTGTCTGTCTTTGTTGGTTTTTAGGTCTAAAGTGCCTGTCTTTCTCTGTTTGTATGTCTGAAGTGATTGTCTTTGTTGGTTTGTATGTCTAAAGCTTCTGTCTTTCTCTGTTTGTATGTCTGAAATGTTTGTCTTTGTTCGTTTGTATGTCTAAAGTGTCTGTCTTTGTTGGTTTGTATGTCTAAAGCGCCTGTCTTTCTCTGTTTGTATGTCTGAAGTTTTTGTCTTTGTTGGTTTGTATGTCTTAAGTATCTGTCTTTGTTGGTTTGTATGTCTAAAGTGTATGTCTTTCTCTGTTTGTATGTCTGAAGTATTTGTCTTTGTTGGTTTGTATGTCTGAAGTTTCTGTCTTTCTCTGTTTGTATGTCTAAATTGTTTGTCTTTCTCTGTTTGTATGTCTGAAGTGTTTGTCTTTGTTGGTTTGTATGTCTGAAGTGTCTGTCTTTTTCTGTCTATATGTCTAAAGTATTCGTCTTTCTCTGTTTGTATGTCTGAAGTGTTTGTCTTTGTTGGTTTGTATGTCTGAAGTGTCTGTCGATGTTGGTTTGTATGTCTAAAGTGCTTGTCTTTCTCTGTTTGTATGTCTGAAGTGTTTGACTTTGTTGGTTTGTATGTCTAAAGTGCTTGTCTTTCTCTGTTTGTATGTCTGAAGTGTCTGTCTTTCTCTGTTTATATGTCCAAAGTGTTCGTCTTTCTCTGTTTTTATGTCTGAAGTGTTTGTCTTTGTTGGTTTGTATCTCTGAAGTGTCTGTCATTGTTGGTTTGTATGTCTGAAGTGCTTGTCTTTCTCCATTTGTATGTCTGAAGTGTTTGTCTTTGTTGAATTATATGTCTAAAGTGCCTGGCTTTCTCTGTTTGTATGTCTGAAGTGTTTGTCTTTGTTTGTTTGTGTATCTAAAGTCCCTGTCTTTCTCTGTTTGTATGTCTGAAGTGTTCGTCTTTGTTGCTTTGTATGTCTGAAGTGTCTGTCTTTGTTGGTTTGTATGTGTAAAGTGTTTGTCTTTGTTGTTTTGTATATCTGAAGTGTCTGTCTTTGTTGGTTTGTGTGTCTAAAGTGCCTGTCTTTCTCTGTTTGTATGTCTGAAATGTTTGTCTTTGTTGGTTTGTATGTCTGAAGTGTCTGTCTTTGTTGGTTTGTATGTGTAAAGTGTCTGTCTTTGTTGGTTTGTATGTCTAAAGTGCCTGTCTTTCTCTGTTTGTATGTCTGAAGTGTTTGTCTTTGTTGGTTTGTATGTCTGAAGTGTCTGTCTTTCTCTGTTTATATGTCCAAAGTGTTCGTCTTTCTCTGTTTTTATGTCTGAAGTGTTTGTCTTTGTTGGTTTGTATCTCTGAAGTGTCTGTCATTGTTGGTTTGTATGTCTGAAGTGCTTGTCTTTCTCCATTTGTATGTCTGAAGTGTTTGTCTTTGTTGAATTATATGTCTAAGGTACCTGGCTTTCTCTGTTTGTATGTCTGAAGTGTTTGTCTTTATTTGTTTGTGTGTCTAAAGTGCCCGTCTTTCTCTGTTTGTATGTTTGAAGTGTTTGTCTTTGTTGGTTTATATGTCTGAAGTGTCTGTCTTTGTTGGTTTGTATGTCTAATGTCTAAAGTGCATGTATTTCTCTGTTTGTATGTCTGAAGTGTTTGTCTTTGTTGGTTTGTATGTTTGAAGTACCTGTCTTTCTCTCTTTGTATGTTTTAAGTGTTTGTCTTTCTCTGTTTATATGTCCGAAGTTTTTGGCTTTGTTCGTTTGTATATCTGAAGTTTCTATCTTTGTTGGTTTTTATGTCTAAAGTGAGTGTCTTTCTCTGTTTGTATGTCTGAAGTGTTTGTCATTGTTGGTTTGTATGTCTGAAGTGTCTGTCTTTGTTGGTTTGTATGTCTAAAGTGTCTGTCTTTCTCTGTTTATATGTCCAAAGTTTTCGTCTTTCTCTGTTAGTATGTCTGAAGTGTTTGTCTTTGTTGGTTTGTATGTCTGAAGTGTCTGTTATTGTTGGTCTGTATGTCTAAAGTGCTTGTCTTTCTCTATTTGTATTTCTGAAGTGTTTGTCTTTGTTGGTTTGTATGTCTAAAGTGCCTGTCTTTCTCTGTTTGTATGTCTGAAGTATTTGTCTTTGTTGGTTTGTATGTCTGAAGTGTCAGTTTTTGTTGGTTAGTATGTCTGAAGTGTCTGTCTTTCTCTGTTTGTGTGTCCGAAGTGTTTGTATTTGTTGGTTTGTATGTCTGAAGTGTTTGTCTTTGTTAGTTTGTATGTCTAAAGTGCCTGTCTTTCTCTGTTTGTATGTCTGAAGTGTTTGTCATTGTTGGTTTGTATGTCTGAAGTGTCTGTCTTTGTTGGTTTTTTAGGTCTAAAGTGCCTGTCTTTCTCTGTTTGTATGTCTGAAGTGATTGTCTTTGTTGGTTTGTATGTCTAAAGCTTATGTCTTTCTCTGTTTGTATGTCTGAAATGTTTGTCTTTGTTCGTTTGTATTTCTGAAGTGTTTGTCTTTGTTGGTTTGTATGTCTAAAGTGCCTGTCTTTCTCTGTTTGTATGTCTGAAGTTTTTGTCTTTGTTGGTTTGTATGTCTTAAGTGTCTGTCTTTATTGGTTTGTATGTCTAAAGTGTATGTCTTTCTCTGTTTGTATGTCTGAAGTATTTGTCTTTGTTGGTTTGTATGTCTGAAGTTTCTGTCTTTCTCTGTTTGTATGTCTAAAGTGTTTGTCTTTCTCTGTTTGTATGTCTGAAGTGTTTGTCTTTGTTGGTTTGTATGTCTGAAGTGTCTGTCTTTTTCTGTCTATATGTCTAAAGTATTCGTCTTTCTCTGTTTGTATGTCTGAAGTGTTTGTCTTTGTTGGTTTGTATGTCTGAAGTGTCTGTCGATGTTGGTTTGTATGTCTAAAGTGCTTGTCTTTCTCTGTTTGTATGTCTGAAGTGTTTGACTTTGTTGGTTTGTATGTCTAAAGTGCTTGTCTTTCTCTGTTTGTATGTCTGAAGTGTCTTTCTGTCACTGTTTCATGTATAAAGTGTTTGTCTTTCTCTGTTTGTATGTCTAAAGTGTCTGTCTTTGTTGGTATGTATGTCTAAAGTGCTTGTCTTTCTCTGTTTGTATGTCTGAAGTGTTTGTCTTTTTTGGTTTGTATGTCTGAAGTGTCCGTCTTTGTTGGTTTGTATGTCTAAAGTGCCTGTCTTTCTCTGTTTGTATGTCTGAAGTTTTTGTCTTTGTTGGTTTGTATGTCTAAAGTGCCTGTCTTTCTCTGTTTGTATGTCTGAAGTGTTTGTCTTTGTTGTTTTTCATGTCTGAAGAGTTTGTCTTTGTTCGTTTGTATTTCTAAAGTGCCTGTCTTTCTCTGTTTGTATGTCAGAACTGTTTGTCTTTGTTGGTTTGTATGTCTGAAGTTTCTGTCTTTGTTGGTTTGTATGTCTAAATCCCTGTCTATCTCTGTTTGTATTTGCGAAGTGTTTGTCTTTGTTGGTTTGTATGTCTGAAGTGTCTGTCTCTGTTGGTTTGTATGTCTAAAGTGCCTGCCTTTCTCTGTTTGTATGTCCGAAGTGTTTGTCTTTGTTGGTTTGTATGTCTGAAGTGTCTGTCTTTATTGGTTTGTATGTTTAAAGTGTCTGTCTTTCTCTGTTTGTATGTCTGAAGTGTTTGTCTTTGTTGGTTTGTATGTCTGAAGTGTCTGTCTCTATTGGTTTGTATGTCTAAAGTGCCTGTCTTTCTCTGTTTGTATGTCCGAAGTGTTTGTCTTTGTTGGTTTGTATGTCTGAAGTGTCTGTTTTTATTGGTTTTTATGTTTAAAGTGTCTGTCTTTCTCTGTTTGTATGTCTGAAGTGTTTGTCTTTGTTGGTTTGTATGTCTGAAGTGTCTGTCTCTATTGGTTTGTATGTCTAAAGTGCCTGTCTTTCTCTGTTTGTATGTCAGAACTGTTTGTCTTTGTTGGTTTGTTTGTCTGAAGTGTCTGTCTTTGTTGGTTTGCATGTCTAAAGTGCCTGCCCATCTCTGTTTGTATGTGCGAAGTGTTTGTCTTTGTTGGTTTGTATGAACGAAGTGTCTGTCTCTGTTGGTTTGTATGTCTAAAGTGCCTGGCTTTCTCTGTTTGTATGTCCGAAGTGTTTGTCTTTGTTGGTTTGTATTTCTGAAGTGTCTGTCTTTATTGGTTTGTATGTTTAAAGTGTCTGTCTTTCTCTGTTTGTATGTCTGAAGTGTTTGTCTTTGTTGGTTTGTATATCTGAAGTGTCTGTCTTTGTTGGTTTGTATGTCTAAAGTGCCTGTCTTTCTCTGTTTGTATGTCTGAAGTGTTTGTCTTTGTTGGTTTGTGTGTCTGAAGTGTCTGTCTTTCTCTGTTTGTATATCTAAAGTGTTTGTCTTTCTCTGTTTGTATGTCTGAAGTGTTTTTCTTTGTTGGTTTGTATATCTGAAGTATCTGTCTTTGTTGGTTTGTATGTCTAAAGTGCTTGTCTTTCTCTGTTTGTATTTCTAAAGTGTTTGTCTTTGCTGGTTTGTATGTCTGAAGTGTCTGTCTTTCACTGTTTTTATGTCTTAAGTGTTTGTCTTTCTCTGTTTGTATGTCTGAAGTGTTTGTCTTTGTTGGTTTGTATGTCTGAAGTGTCTTTCTTTGTTGGTTTGTATGTCTAAATTGCCTGTCTTTCTCTGTTTGTATGTCTGAAGTGTTTGTCTTTGTTGGTTTGTGTGTCTGAAGTGTCTCTCTTTCTCTGTTTGTATATCTAAAGTGTTTGTCTTTCTCTGTTTGTATGTCTGAAGTGTTTTTCTTTGTTGGTTTGTAAATCTGAAGTGTCTGTCTTTGTTGGTTTGTATGTCTAAAGTGCTTGTCTTTCTCTGTTTGTATTTCTGAAATGTTTGTCTTTGCTGGTTTGTATGTCTGAAGTGTCTGTCTTTCACTGTTTTTATGTCTTAAGTGTTTGTCTTTCTCTGTTTGTATGTCTGAAGTGTTTGTCTTTGTTGGTTTGTATGTCTGAAGTGTCTTTCTTTGTTGGTTTGTATGTCTAAATTGCCTGTCTTTCTCTGTTTGTATGTCTGAAGTGTTTGTCTTTGTTGGTTTGTGTGTCTGAAGTGTCTGTCTTTGCTGGTTTGTATGTCTAAAGTGCCTGTCTTTCTCTGTTTGTATGTCTGAAGTGTTTGTCTTTGTTGGTTTGTATGTCTAAAGTGTTTGTCATTATGCGTTTGTATGTCTAAAGTGCCTGTCTTTCTCTGTTTGTATGTCTGAAGTGTTTGTTTTTGTTGGTTTGTATGTCTGAAGTGTCTGTCATTGTTGGTTTGTATGTCTAAAGTGCCTGTCTTTCTCTGTTTGTATGTCTGAAGTGTTTGTCTTTGTTGGTTTGTATGTCTAAAGTGTTTGTCATTGTTCGTTTGTATGTCTAAAGTGCCTGTCTTTCTCTGTTTGTATGTCTGAAGTGTTTGTCTTTGTTGGTTTGTATGTCTGAAGTGTCTGTCATTGTTGGTTTGTATGTCTAAAGTGCCTGTCTTTCTCTGTTTGTATGTCTGAAGTGTTTGTCTTTGTTGGTTTGTATGTCTAAAGTGTTTGTCTTTGTTTGTTTGTGTATCTAAAGTGCCTGTCTTTCTCTGTTTGTATGTCTGAAGTGTTTGTCTTTGTTGGTTTGTATGTCTGAAGTGTCTGTCTTTGTTGGTCTGTATGTCTAATGTCTAAAGTACATGTCCTTCTCTGTTTGTATGTCTCAAGTGTTTTTCTTTGTTGGTTTGTATGTCTGAAGTGCCTGTCTTTCTCTGTTTGTATGTCTGAAATGTTTGTCTTTTTTGGTTTGTATGTCTGAAGTGTCTGTTTTTCTCTGTTTGTATGTCTGAAATGTTTGTCTTTGTTGGTGTGTATGTCTGAAGTGTCTGAAGTGTCTGTCTGTTGGTTTGTATGTGTAAAGTGTCTGTCTTTGTTGGTTTGTATGTCTAAAGTGCCTGTCTTTCTCTGTTTGTATGTCTGAAATGCTTGTCTTTGTTGGTTTGTATGTCTAAAGTGCCTGTCTTTCTCTGTTTGTATGTCTGAAGTGTTTGTCTTTGTTGGTTTGTATGTCTGAAGTGTCTGTCTTTGTTGGTTTGTATGTGTAAAGTGTTTGTCTTTGTTGTTTTGTATATCTGAAGTGTCATTCTTTGTTGGTTTGTATGTCTAAAGTGCCTGTCTTTCTCTGTTTGTATGTCTGAAATGTTTGTCTTTGTTGGTTTGTATGTCTGAAGTGTCTGTCTTTGTTGGTTTGTATGTGTAAAGTGTCTGTCTTTGTTGGTTTTCATGTCTAAAGTGCCTGTCTTTCTCTGTTTGTATGTCTGAAGTGTTTGTCTTTGTTGGTTTGTATGTCTGAAGTGTCTGTCTTTCTCTGTTTATATGTCCAAAGTGTTCGTCTTTCTCTGTTTGTATGTCTGAAGTGTTTGTCTTTGTTGGTTTGTATCTCTGAAGTGTCTGTCATTGTTGGTTTGTATGTCTGAAGTGCTTGTTTTTCTCCATTTGTATGTCTGAAGTGTTTGTCTTTGTTGGTTTGTATGTCTAAAGTGTCTGTCTTTCTCTGTTTGTATGTCTGAAGTGTTTGTCTTTGTTGGTTTGTATGTCTAAAGTGCCTGTCTTTCTCTGTTTGTATGTCTGAAATGCTTGTCTTTGTTGGTTTGTATGTCTGAAGTGTCTGTCTTTCTCTGTTTGTATGTCTGAAATGTTTGTCTTTTTTGGTTTGTATGTCTCAAGTGTTTTTCTTTGTTGGTTTGTATGTCTGAATTGCCTGTCTTTCTCTGTTTGTATGTCTGAAATGTTTGTCTTTTTTGGTCTGTATGTCTGAAGTGTCTGTTTTTCTCTGTTTGTATGTCTGAAGTGTCTGTTTTTCTCTGTTTGTATGTCTGAAATGTCTGAAGTGTCTGTCTGTTGGTTTGTATGTGTAAAGTGTCTGTCTTTGTTGGTTTGTATGTCTAAAGTGCCTGTCTTTGTTTGTATGTCTGAAATGCTTGTCTTTGTTGGTTTGTATGTCTGAAGTGTCTGTCTTTCTCTGTTTGTATGTCTGAAATGTTTGTCTTTTTTGGTTTGTATGTCTGAAGTGTCTGTCTTTGTTGGTTTGTATGTGTAAAGTGTTTGTCTTTATTGTTTTGTATATCTGAAGTGTCTGTCTTTGTTGGTTTGTATGTCTAAAGTGCCTGTCTTTCTCTGTTTGTATGTCTGAAATGTTTGTCTTTGTATGTCTGAAGTGTCTGTCTTTGTTGGTTTGTATGTATAAAGTGTCTGTCTTTGTTGGTTTGTATGTCTAAAGTGCCTGTCTTTGTTTGTATGTCTGAAGTGTTTGTTTTTGTTGGTTTGTATGTCTGAAGTGTCTGTCTTTCTCTGTTTATATGTCAAAAGTCTTCGTCTTTCTCTGTTTTTATGTCTGAAGTGTTTGTCTTTGTTGGTTTGTATCTCTGAAGTGTCTGTCATTGTTGGTTTGTATGTCTGAAGTGCTTGTCTTTCTCCATTTGTGTGTCTGAAGTGTTTGTCTTTGTTGAATTGTATGTCTAAAGTGCCTGTCTTTCTCTGTTTGTATGTCTGAAGTGTTTGTCTTTGTTGGTTTGTATGTCTGAAGTGTCTGTCTTTCTCTGTTTGTATGCTTGAAGTGTTTGTCTTTGTTGGTTTATATGTCTGAAGTGTCTGTCTTTGTTGGTTTGTATGTCTAATGTCTAAAGTGCATGTATTTCTCTGTTTGTATGTCTGAAGTGTTTGTCTTTGTTGGTTTGTATGTTTGAAGTACCTGTCTTTCTCTCTTTGTATGTTTTAAGTGTTTGTCTTTCTCTGTTTATATGTCTGAAGTTTTTGTCTTTGTTCGTTTGTATATCTGAAGTTTCTGTCTTTGTTGGTTTTTATGTCTAAAGTGAGTGTCTTTCTCTGTTTGTATGTCTGAAGTGTTTGTCATTGTTGGTTTGTATGTCTGAAGTGTCTGTCTTTCTCTGTTTTTATGTCTAAAGTGTCTGTCTTTCTCTGTTTATATGTCCAAAGTGTTCGTCTTTCTCTGTTAGTATGTCTGAAGTGTTTGTCTTTGTTGGTTTGTATGTCTGAAGTGTCTGTCATTGTTGGTCTGTATGTCTAAAGTGCTTGTCTTTCTCTATTTGTATGTCTGAAGTGTTTGTCTTGGTTGGTTTGTATGTCTAAAGTGCCTGTCTTTCTCTGTTTGTATGTCTGAAGTATTTGTCTTTGTTGGTTTGTATGTCTGAAGTGTCAGTTTTTGTTGGTTAGTATGTCTGAAGTGTCTGTCTTTCTCTGTTTGTGTGTCAGAAGTGTTTGTATTTGTTGGTTTGTATGTCTGAAGTGTTTGTCTTTGTTGGTTTGTATGTCTAAAGTGCCTGTCTTTCTCTGTTTGTATGTCTGAAGTGTTTGTCATTGTTGGGTTGTATGTCTGAAGTGTCTGTCTTTGTTGGTTTTTAGGTCTAAAGTGCCTGTCTTTCTCTGTTTGTATGTCTGAAGTGTTTATCTTTGTTGGTTTGTATGTCTAAAGCGCCTGTCTTTCTCTGCTTGTATGTCTGAAATGTTTGTCTTTGTTCGTTTGTATGTCTAAAGTGTCTGTCTTTGTTGGTTTGTATGTCTAAAGCGCCTGTCTTTCTCTGTTTGTATGTCTGAAGTTTTTGTCTTTGTTGGTTTGTATGTCTTAAGTGTCTGTCTTTGTTGGTTTGTATGTCTAAAGTGCATGTCTTTCTCTGTTTTTATCATGTCTTTCTCTGTTCTAAAGGGCACTAACCCCTTAGATCTCTTTAGACTCCTTAAAAGTGAACTAGAGCTTTCAATTTTCAATAAAATGAGCCCTCTCTGAAGTTTATACGAGTATCCCTTCTATAAGAACTATATATGCCCCCTCCCCGGACATAACATAGAACAACTGTCCCGGGCCCTGGGGGGTTGTTTCGACCCCAGAGTTTTAGCATGTGATTTTTGAACTATTTTCAACAAAATCTTTACCTCAACGTTTTTATCGGATGGGTTTTGGGGGAAAAAGACATGGAGGGAGGAGGGGCTAGTTGCCCTCTATCTCTTTTGACTCTGAAAAAATGAACTAGAACTTTCAATTTCCAGTCAAATGAGCCCTCTCTGAAGTTCATACACGCATCCCTTCTATAAGAACCATATTTGCCCCCAAGACATAATTTACAGCTTCTACCCCAGGGCCCTGGGGGATTGTGTCGACACCGGATTTTTTGTTATCTGACCTTTGAACTATTTCTAACAAAATTGTCATCTCAAAATTTTTATCAGATGGGATTGGGGAAAAAAGGAGTGGAGGAGGGAGGGACTAGTTGCCCTCCGATCACTAATGACTCTTAAAAAGGGAACTCGAACTTTAATTTTTCAATCAATTAAGCCCTCTCTGAAGTCTATACGAGCATCCCTTCCATAAGAACCATATATGCCCCCAGGGCATAACTTAAAACGCCTGCCCCAGGGCCGTGGGGGAGGGGGCTGTGTTGACACTGGAGATTTTGTTATCTGATATTTGAACTATTTGTAAAAAAATTGTCGATATCAAAATTTTTATCGGATGGGTTTGGGGGCTAGTTGCCTTCCGATCTCTTCCGACTCTGAAAAAGTGAATTAGAAATTTTATTTTCCAATCAAATGATCCCTCTCTGAAGTTTATACGAGGTGATTACCTCTCATCGAGGTGATCGAAGGGGCTAGCTGCCCTTCGATCACTTTTAACTCTTAAAACGTGAACTAGAAGTTTCAGTTTCTATCCAAATGAGCCTTCTCTGAAGTTTGTACGAGTATCCCTTCCATAAGAACCTTATAGGCCACTAGGGCATAAGCTATAACGCCTGTCCCCGGGGCCTGGGTGATTGTGTTGACATCGGAGTTTTTTTCATCTGACCTTTGAACTATTTTTAACAAAATACCTATGTCTAAATTTTAAGCTGATGAATTTTGGTAAAATTTGCTTGGGGGCGAAGTTGCTCTCCGATCTCTTTTGACTCTGAAAAAGTGAACTAGAATTTTAATATCCAATCAAATGATCCTTTTCTGAAGTTTTTACGAGCATCCCTTCCATAAGAACCATATGTGCTCCCAGGGCATAACTTACAACGACTGCCCTTGGGCCCTGGGGGATTGTGTCGACACCAGAGTTTTTGTTATCTGACTTTTAAACTATTTTTCAACAAGACAGCTATGTCAAAATTTTTATCTGATGCATTGGGGGAAAATGGGCGTGGGGGAGGGGGGCTAGTTGCCCTCCGATCTCTTTTGACTCTTAAATGGGCGTGGGGGAGGGGGGCTAGTTGCCCTCCGATCTCTTTTGACTCTTAAAAAGTGAACAAGAACGTTAGCTTTCCAAAAAAAATTAGCTCTTCCTGAAGTATATACGAGTATCCGAGTATCCTACCCCGGGCCCTGGGGGGTTTTGTTGACACAAGAAATTTTATTATGTGACCCTTAAACTATTTTTTAAAAAAATGACTATCTCAAAAGTTATATTTGCTGCATTTGGTGGAAAACAGGCGTTGGGGGGGCTTGCTGCCCTCCGATCACTTTTGATTCTTAAGAAGTGAACTACAAATTTCAATTTATTTCCATTCAAATGAGCCCTCTCTGAAGTTTATACGAGCGTCTTTTCTATAAAAACCGTATATGCTCCAATGGCATAACTTAGAAAGCCTGCCCCTGGCAGGCTTTCTAATAAGGGTTGTAAGTCGCAGAAACTTGTTGTGTTGTGTTGTCCTGTCGCAGAAACTTGAAAAACGCCTCATTCGGTTGGAAATTCAAAGGGCTAGTGCCCTTTTTAATAGTCGAAAGTGATTTGAGGGCAACTAACTCCCCGCTCACGCCCATTTTTCCCCAAACAGATCCAATCAAAATTTTTAGATAGCCATTTTATTCAACGTAGTTGAAAGTTTTGGAAATTAGGTCTTTAACGATGACAACCCATCCCCCCCACAACCCTTAGGGCAAGGGTTGTAAGTTATGCCCAGGGAACATGTAAGATTTTTATAGAAAGCGATGTTGTAAAAACATCAAAAAGGGCTAATTCAATTGAAAGTTGAAAAGGCTAGTGCCCTTTTAATAGTCGAAAGCGATTGAAGGGCAACTAACCCCCTCTCACGCCCATCATTCCCCCAAACATGGCTATCTCAAAATTGGCCACGGCTATCTCAAAATTTTGATTGGGTGTGTTTGGGGAAATGATGGGCGTGGGGGGGGGGGCTGGTTACCTCCAATCACTTTTCAAAACCTGAAAGTTTTGATTAGATGTGTTTAGTGAAAAGGTGGGTGTGAGCTGCGGGTTAGTTGCTCTCTAATCACTTTCAACTATTTAAAAGGGCAATAGCCCTTTGAGTTTCAAATCGAATGAGCCTTTTTTGAAGTTTCTACGATAACGCCTTCTATAATGTTTTTACTTTTATAACTTTGATAAACAAATAATATTAATATTTTGATTACTAAATATCAGTATATGTATATTAAAATGACAATGCACATTCATTTGTATTTTTTGAGCAAAGTGCAAATTTTGTTCTGGCCTTGGGAAGGCATAGGGGTTTTGCGCCCAACTTATGTTAATTTCTGCTCGTTTTGAGTATGACTCGGTTGTTTATTGTAATTTCTGTCCGTTTTGGGTTTCATTTATTTATCGATGCTATTTTGTGGTAGTTTCATGCTTGGTAGATTATTTGATTTTATTTTTGCTCATTCTTTGTTTAATGGAGTTCTTTACTTTTCTTTGAAAAACTTATTCTTGGGAAAAAGTTTTTTTAATTAATCATCCTTAAAGACCTAATTTCCAAAACTTTCAACTTCATTAAATCAAATGGCTATCTAAAAATTTTGATTGCATGTCTTTTGGGTAATGATAGGCGAGGGGGGCTAGTTTCCCTCCTATCACTTTCGACTATTAAAAAGGGCACTATCCCTTTGAATTTCCAATCGAAAGAGCCTGTTTTGAAGTTTCTACGACAACACCTTCTATATGAACCTTATATGCCCCCAGGGCATAACTTAAAACCCTTGCCCTGAGGGCTCTTGGGGAGTGTCCTCCTCAAAAACATATTTTCTATCTGGAAATCAACTACGCTCAAAAAAATGGTTATCCCAAAATTTTGATTGGATGTGTTTGGAGAAATGATGGGCTTGGGGGGGGCTAGTTACCCTCCAGTCACTTTCGATTATTAAAACGGGCACTAGCCCTTTGAATTTCCAATCTAATGAGCCTTTTTTGAAGTTTCTACAACAACGCCTTCTATAAAAACCTTATGTGCCCCAGGGCATAACTCAAAACTCTTGCCCTGAGGGTTGTGGAGGAGTTTCCTCCTCAAAAACATATTTTCTATCTGAAAATCAGCTACGCTGAACAAAATGGCTATCTCAAATTTTGATTGGATGTGTTTGGGAGAATGATGGGTGTGGGGGGGGGGGGCTAGTTGCCCTCCAAACACTTTCGACTATTAAAAAGGGTACTAGCCCTTCAAATTTTAAATCAATGAGCCTGTTTTGAAGTTTCTACGACAATGCCTTCTATAAAAAAACTTATATGCCCCCAGGGCATAACTTAAAACCCTTGCCCTGAGGGTTGTGGGGGAGTGTCCTCCTCAAATCATATTTTCTATCTGGAAATCAACGACGCTGAACAAAATGGCTATCTAAAAATTTTGATGGGATATGTTTGAGGGAATGATGGGCGTGGGGGGGGCTAGTTGCCCTCCATTCACTTTCGACTATTAAAAAGGGCACTAGCCACTCCAATTTCCAATCGAATAAGTCCTTTTCAAAGTTTCTACCGCAACTGCTTCGATACGAAGTGCCCGGGTATGAAGAAAAAAAAACATATTTTTTATATATTGATTGGATTTGTCTGGAGAAAAGATGGGCGTGAGGGGGGGATGGGTATTTGCCTTCAAATCACTTTCGACCATTAAAAAGGGCACTAACCCTTTGAATTTCCAATCGAATGAGCCTGTTTTGAAGTTTATTATATACCGCCAGGGCATACCTTAAAACCCTTGCCCTGAGGGTTTTGGGGGAGTGTCCTCCTCAAAAACATATTTTCTATCTGGAAATCAACTACGCTGAACAAAATGGCTATGTAAAATATTGACTGGATGTGTTTGGAGAAAAGATGGGCGTGAGAGGGGGGTTAGTTGCCTTCAAATCACTTTCGACTATTTAAAAGGGCACTAGCCCTTTGAATTTCAAATTAAATGAGCCCCTTTTCAAGTTTCTACGGCGAAGATTTCAATAAAAACCTTAAATTACCCCAGGGCATAACTTATAGCCCTTGCCCTGAAGACTGTGGAGGGAGTGTCCTGCTCAGAGGTATAATTTTCTGAACTTTGAACTTTGGGGAACAAAATGGCTATCTCAAAATCTTTATTGGATGTGTTTGGGGAAATGATGGGCGTGGGAGGGGTGTTAGTTGCCTTCCAGTCACTTTCGAATATTAAAAAAGCCACTAGCCATGTCAATTTCCAATCGAATGAGCCCTTTTTGAAGTTTCTACGACACCACGTTATATAAAAACCTTATATGCCCCCAGGGCATAATTTAAAACCCTAGCCCTGAGGGCTGTGGGGGGTTGTCATCCTCAAAGACCTAATTTACAGAACTTAAAACTACGTTGAATAAAATGGCTATCTCAAAGTTTTGATTAGATATGTTTGGGGAAAAGGTGGGCGTGAGAGGCAGGTTAGTTGTTCCACAAATGCAACAACTTTCCATATAAACTTTATATGCCCCCAGGGCATAATTTACAACCCTTGCACTGAGGGCTCTGAGGGGGTTATCATCCTAAAAGACCTAATTTCCAGAACTTTCAACTACGTTGAACAAAATGGATATCTCAAAATTTTGATTGGATGTGTTTTGGAAAATAGTGGGCGTGACAGGGGCGTTAGTCGCTATCCAATCACTTTCAACTATTGAAAAAGGCACTGGCTCTTTCAATTTCCAATTGAATGAGCTCTTTTGAAGTTTCTACGACAGCGCTTTCAATAAAAAATTTATATACCCCAGGGCATAACTTACAACCCTTGCACTGAGGGCTCTGAGGGGGTTATCATCCTAAACGACCTAGTTTCCAGAATTTTTAACTACGTTGAACAAAATTGATATCTCAAAATTTTAATTCGATGTGTTTTGGAAAATGGTGGGCGTGAGAGGGACGTTAGTCGCTGTCCAATCACTTTCAACTTTTGAAAAAGGCACTAGCTCCTTCAATTTCCAAATTGAATGAACTCTTTTGAAGTTTCTACGACAGCGCTTTCAATAAAAAATTTATATGCCCCCAGGGCAAAACTTACAACCCTTGCCCTGAGGGCTGCGGGGGAGGGTTTTTCACCCTTAAAGACCTATTTCTAAAACTGTCAACGACGTTGAATAAAATGGCTATCTAAAATTTTGATTGGATGTGTTTCGGGAAAAGGTGGGCGTGAGAGGGGGGTTAGTTGCCTTCAAATCACTTTCGACTATTTAAAAGGGCACTAGCCCTTTGAATTTCAAATCAAATGAGCCCCTTTTCAAGTTTCTACGGCGAAGATTTCAATAAAAACCTTATATTACCCCAGGGCATAACTTGTAGCCCTTGCCCTGAAGACTGTGGGGGGAGTGTCCTGCTCAGAGGTATAATTTTCTGAACTTTGAACTTTGGGGAACAAAATGGCTATCTCAAAATCTCTATTGGATGTGTTTGGGGAAATGATGGGCGTGGGAGGGGTGTTAGTTGCCTTCCAGTCACTTTCGACTATTAAAAAAGCCACTAGAAATGTCAATTTCCAATCGAATGAGCCCTTTTTGAAGTTTCTACGACACCACGTTATACAAAAACCTTATATGCCCCCAGGGCATAATTTACAACCCTAGCCCTGAGGGCTGTGGGGGGTTGTCATCCTCAAAGACCTAATTTACAGAACTTAAAACTACGTTGAATAAAATGGCTATCTCAAAGTTTCGATTAGACATGTTTGGGGAAAAGGTGGGCGTGAGAGGCAGGTTAGTTGTTCCACAAATGCAACAACTTTCCATATAAACTTTATATGCCCCAGGGCATAATTTATAACCCTTGCACTGAGGGCTCTGAGGGGGTTATCATCCTAAAAGACCTAATTTCCAGAACTTTTAACTACGTTGAACAAAATTGATATCTCAAAATTTTCGATGTGTTTTGGAAAATAGTGGGCGTGAGAGGGGCGTTAGTCGCTATCCAATCACTTTCAACTATTGAAAAAGGCACTGGCTCTTTCAATTTCCAATTGAATGAGCTCTTTTGAAGTTTCTACGACAGCGCTTTCAATAAAAAATTTATATACCCCAGGGCATAACTTACAACCCTTGCACTGAGGGCTCTGAGGGGGTTATCATCCTAAAAGACCTAATTTCCAGAACGTTCAACTACGTTGAACAAAATTGATATCTCAAATTTTAATTCGATGTGTTTTGGAAAATGGTGGGTGTGAGAGGGACGTTAGTCGCTGTCCAATCACTTTCAACTTTTGAAAAGGCACTAGCCCCTTCAATTTCCAATTGAATGAACCCTTTTGAAGTTTCTACGACAACGTTTTCAATAAAAACTTTATATGCCCCCAGGGCAAAACTTACAACCCTTGCCCTTAGGGCTGCGGGGGAGGGTTTTTCACCCTTAAAGACCTAATTTCTAAAACTGTCAACGACGTTGAATAAAATGGCTATCTAAAATTTTGATTGGATGTGTTTCGGGAAAAGGTGGGCGTGAGAGGGGGGTTAGTTGCCCTCAAATTACTTTCGACTATTAAAAAGGGTACTAGCCCTTTGAATGTCAAATCGAATGGCCCTTTTTCAAGTTTCTACGAAAAGACTTCAATATAAACCTTATATGCCCCCAGGGCATAACTTATAATCCTTGCCCTGAGGGTTGTGGAGGAGTGTCCTACTCAAAAATATGTTTTCTATCTGAAAATCAATTACGCTGAACAAAATGGCAATCTCAAAATTTTTATTGGATGTGTTTGGGGGAATGATGGGTGGTGGGGGGGGGGCTATTTGCCCTCCAGTCACTTTCGACTATTAAAAAGGGAACTAGCCCTTTGAATTTCCAATCGAATGAGCTTTTTTGAACTTTCTACGACAACGCCCTCTTTAAAAACCTTATATGCCCCAGGGCATAACTTAAAACCCTTGCCCAGAGGGCTGTGGGGGAGTGTCTACCTCAAAACATATTTCCTATCTGGAAATCAACTACGCTGAACAAAATGGCGATCTAAAAATTGTGATTGGATGTGTTTGGGAAATGATGGGCAGGGGGGGGGGTGGGCTAGTTGCCCTCCAATCACTTTTGACTATTAAAAAGGGCACTAGTTCTTTGAATTTCCAATCGAATGAGCCTGTTTTGAAGTTTCTACGACTACGCTTCTATAAAAACCTTATATGCTCCAGGACATAACTTAAAACCCTTACCCTGAGGGTTGTGGGGGAGTGTCATCCTCAAAAACATATTTTCTATCTGGAAATCAACTCCGCTGAACAAATTGGCTATCTCAAAATTATTATTGGATGTGTTTGGGGGAATGATGATTTTGGGGGGGGGGGCTAGTTGCCCTCCAATCACTTTTGACTATTAAAAAGGGTACTAGCCCTTTGAATTTCCAATCCAATGAGCCTGTTTTGAAGTTTCTACGACTACGCTTCTATAAAAACCTTATATGCTCCCAGGGCATAACTTAAAACCCTTGCCCTGAAGGTTGTGGGGGAGTGTCCTCCTCAAAAACATATTTTCTATCTGGAAATCAACTAAGCTGAACAAAATGGCTATCTCAAAATTTTGATTGGATGTATTTGGGGGAATGATGGGCATGTGGGGGGGGGGGGGCTAGTTGCCCTCCAATCACTTTCAACTATTAAAAATGGCGCTAGGGACTCCAATTTCCCATCGAATGATCCCTTTTCGAAGTTTCTACGACAACTCCTTCGATACGAAGTGCCCGGGTATTTAGAAAATACCAGCGCTAGCACTGGTTTACTTAGGCATCGCTAGCGCACTGCCTATGAAACCTTATATGCCCCCAGGGCATAACTTAAAACCCTTACCCTAAGGGTTGTGGGTGAGTGTCCTCCTCAAAACATATTTTCTATCTGGAAATCAACTACGCTGAACAAAATGGCTATCTCAAAATTATGATTTGATGTGTTTGGGGGAATGATGGGCGTGGCGAAGGGGGGGGGGGGGGCTAGTTGCCCTTCAATCACTTTCGCCTATTAAAAAGGGTACTAGCCCTTTGAATTTCCAATCGAATGAGCCTGTTTTGAAAGCTTCTATGACAACGCCTTCTACAAAAACCTTATTTGCCCCCAGGGCATAACTTAAAACCCTTGCCCTGAGGACTGTTGGAGAGTGTCCTCCTCTTTACTTAGTCCCCGTTTCTTGTCTCGTTCTCGAGTGTCCCTGTTTTTTACTTAGGCAGCGTGATCGCGCTGACTATAATTTATGCACCATCTTTCTATATGAACTTTATATGCCCCCAGGGCATATCTTACAACCCTTGCAATGAGGGCTCTGAGGGTGTTATCATCCTAAACGTTCTAATTTCTAGAACGTTGAACTACGTTGAACAAAATGGATATCTCAACATTTTGATTGGATGTGTTTTAGAAAATGATGGGCATGAGAGGGGCGTTAGGTGCTATCCAATCACTTTCAACTATTAAAAAAGGCACTAGCCCTTTCAGTTTCCAATTTAATGAGCTCTTTTGAAGTTTCTACGACAGCGCTTTCAATAAAAGCTTTATATGCAGCAGGGCATAACTTACAACCATTGCACTGAGAGCTCTGAGGGGGTTATCATCCTAAAAGACCTAATTTCCAGAAGTTTTAACTACGTTGAACCAAATGAATATCTCAAAATTTTATTTCGATATGTTTGGGAAAATGGTGGCCGTGAGAGGGGCGTTAGTCACTATCCAATCACTTTCAACTATTAAAAAGGCACTAGCCTTTTCAATTTCCAACTGAATGAGCCCTTTTGAAGTTTCTACGACAACACTTTCAATAAAAACTTTATATGCCCCCAGGGCATAATGTACAACCCTTGCCCTAAGGACTGTGGGGGAAGGGGTTGTCATCCTTAAAGACCTTATTTCCAAAATTTCAACTACGTTGCATAAAATGGCTATCTAAAAATTTTGATTGGATTTGTTTGGGGGGAAAGGTGGGCATGAGAGGGGGGTTAGTTGCCCTCAAATCACTTTCGACTATTAAAAAGGGTACTAGCCCTTTGAATTTCAAATCGAATGAGCCATCTTTAAAATTTGTATAACAAAGATTTCAATAAAAACATTATATGCCCCAGGTCATGACATATAATCCTTGCCCTGAGGGTTTTAGGGGAGTATCCTACTCAAAAATATGTTTTCTATCTGGAAATCAATTACGCTGAACAAAATCGCTATCTCAAAATTATTATTGGATGTCTTTAGGGGAATGATGATTGGGGGGGGGGGGCTAGTTGTCCTCCAATCACTTTCGACTATTAAAAAGGGCACTAACCCTTTCAATTTCCAATCGAATAAGTTTTTTTGAAGTTTCTACGACAACGCCTTCTTTAAAAACCTTACATGTCCCCAGGGCATAGCTTAAAACCCTTGCCCTGAGGGCTGTTGGGGAGTGTCCTCCTCAAAAACATATTATCTATCTGGAAATCAACTACGCTGAACAAAGTGGCTATCTCAAAATTTTTATTGGATGTGTTTGGGGAAATGATGGGTGTGGGGGGGGGGGGAGCTAGTTGTCATCCAAACATTTTCGACTATTAAAAAGGGCACCGGCTCTTTGAGTTTCCAATCGAATGAGCATTTTTTGAAGTTTCTACGACAACGCTTTCTATAAAAACCTCATATGCCCCCAGGGCATAACTTAAAACCCTTGCCCTGAGGGTTTGGGGGGAGTGTCCTCCTCAAAAAAATATTTTTATCTTGAAATCAACTACGCTTAAAAAAATGGCTATCTCAAAATTTTGATAGGGTTTGTTTGGTGGAATGATGGGCGTGGGGGGGGGGGCTAGTTGCCCTCCAATCACTTTTTACTATTAAAAAGGGCACTAGCCACTCCAATTTCCAATCGAATGAGCCCTTCTCGAAGGTTCTAAGACAAGTCCTTCGATAAGAAGTGCCCGGGTATGGAGAGAGAAAAAAAAAAAAAAAACACATTGTGCCCACATCGTTCTTTACTTAGGCAGTGCTAGCGCGCTGTCCATGATACCTTGTTTACTTTGAAAACCCAAAACGAAAACAAATTAAATAAACTATCATAGCAAAAAAACATACAACAAGTAATAATATAAATGAATAAATAAATCTTGAAGCGAGTAATACTTAAATTGAATATGCAAATCAAGCTTAAAAACAAAAAAAAAATGCTATTGAAGTATAAATAAAACCCAAAACGAACAGAAATTAAGTAAACAATCAATGCAAACAAACATGAATTAGATACTAATATAAATAAATAAATAAAGTTTTAAAACGAGTGAAACTTAAATTGAATATGCAAATCAAGCTTGAAACAAACAAAAATCACTACAAACAAGAGCTTGAGTATCATTTCCTTCTCTCATTGTAAAAGTCTAAAACCTACTGCGTCATTGGCGCTTTACTGAAAACGGATTATTTTACAATATTGAAATATTGAAATATAATTTTGAAAACAAACATTAAAATTACACTAAAATTTTGAACTGATGAGCTTTAAGCATTTAGTATCATTATACATCAAATATTTAGTTTATTTTATTAGTTCTTTCTAAGATTGTTGAAGAAGAATAGTTTTACTACAAACAAGAGTTGGGATACTGCCCTCTTCCTTAATTGTAAAAACCTAAAGCGTACTGCGTTATAGGTGGTTCACTGAAAACTAATTATATTACAAATATTTTCTTTTCCAGTTCTTACAGCATTGAAAATGAAAATAAAGTTACATTGAAATAAAATCTTGAAATGATGGATCTTTCGACAACTAGTATTATTATAAAGCAAATATTCAATTTGATTTTGTTTGTACTTTCCAAGACTGTTCAAGACACATATAGTTTTCAGTAAAGTACCAATGACGCAACAGGTTTTAGACTTTACAGTGAGAGAAGGAAGCGATACCCAAGCTCTTGCTTGTAGTGATTTTTCTTCGTTTCAAGTTTGATTTGACTTTCAATTTAAGTTTCACTCGTTTTAAGATTTATTTATTCCAAGGAAAAAAGTTTTTAAATTAATTTTCTAAAAAAGGAAAATAATAAATATGAGTTTTTTCGCTTTGTTCTGAACAAGGGTTCACCAAATTTGGAAGTCCATGTTAAAATATGTAGTTTTTTTTTAATTTGTGAGAAAAGATCGCATCGTTTGCTGTTTCTGGATATATAACTTTTATTAACTTCAGGGCTCCAAATTGGAACACATTTCGCCTTAGGGAATATATTGAGGAAAACTGGGGATAACCTGGAATAACTGGATTCTATAAAATTCATCAAAATGTACATACGCGATGTGAGTTTCAGAAGTGAAAGATTTAATAAAACTTATAAAAGCAAAATAGTCAAAATAAATGATTTCTAGCAAAATTTTGAAACTAAGCTTCTACATGCAAATCTGGTCCTAAATACAGACCATTCAAATTGAATATTTTCTTCATTCTGAACCAAAAGCAAAGGAACAACAGTTGGTTGGAATATCTTGAAATAAATCTTTTTTTATCTATAAAATCTGTTGAATTGCTGCGGAAAACCCAATAGATCCTCGAGATTTTTGTTTTTAAATTACTGAAACTCAATAATTTGACGTTATTGAGCTAGATAAACTGGCCTGAATTTGAATTTAATTTTATTTAAATAAAAGTTTGAATCTCGGATGGTGCATATATTAAAGGGAGTTTTCCAAAAAAAAGTATTCGGGGTTAGAAAAAAAAAATACAAAAAAAATTTGTAAGCACACCAAAAACTTTAGAACTGCCATCAAAAACTGTTAAAAGGAAGGTGAAAATACAAAAAAAAGGGCAAAATATTAACCAGTATCTCCAATAAAGAGGCGGGTCACAAACAAAAAAAAATGCATAGGAAGTTGAGCTGGAAATTGAAGATGGAGGTTGAGCTGATAGAACCAGGGCTTACTTCACAAGCATTTCTACGACTGCTGTCGCTACGTTCAAACGCTCTAATTCGTTTGTTTGTGTAACATCTGCCATAACATATATGTCAACATCTTGAATTGGCTCTTCTTCTGTCCCCAATTCAGCTCCAATAAGTGCAACAAGTCCTATTAAAATAGCTCATTAAAATGTAGAAGATTGATAGTGCGGGTACAATTAACCTTAAAAAAAACTAACAATGAGTAAACTAAAGCGTTAAGTGGAAATTAGTTATCAATTTCAAAGGATAATTCCTAGCACGAGCACAATAATAGCACGTAAGAGAGCGTGCAGCAGCATGAGGTGGGAAACTGAAGAAGGACAAAGAAAATCCATCAAACAACCAAAATATCAGTAAAATTACAGCCAAGATAATACCCATAAGTTACAAATTTATCGTAACTTGATACCTTGTTTAGTAGTTAGTTCTATTCAGAGTTAGCAGCTTCTTTTTTTCGCAAATTATTTTCGTGTACAACTCTCTTGACAAAAGGCAATAATTTAAAATCGAAGGAAAAAATAGAATGTTCATCCCCGGCTCAGTTTACGTGTATGACTGGCTTACCAGGGACAAGAAGAACTATAACTGTAGGCATATTTACAGATAATGGGCCCTCTAAACACGCAATCGCACGTAGAGAACTAGGGGCTCTGACTCCGCAATAATCTCAGGATTTTTCAATAGGTTTCTCTATATTCCTACAAGTCACTAGTCTCTCTACCGTTTCTGACACAGGGCACAACTTAGCAGTACTGTAAAAAGATATGATACTAAACTGGTAGAAATAACTTATTTAAAACCACTACCCCCTCATTGTAAAATTGTTGGAGGTTTATCTCCTCCTTCGAATAATTTCTAGGGGTAACCAATACCATACAGACATAGACTTAGTGTTACAGAATAAAGTGGGAACCTTCCCAAACGTAAGAAAATATTAAGCAGTTTGTGGATTTTGAGGGAATAACGAGGGGACAGTATTATAAAGCGAAATGTCTGCATGTTTCACTATATTTTTTTCTAAGCAATATATAATGCTGCTTTTCTATGCTTGCTAATTTTCATGCTAATTTAGAAACGTTTTCCAAAGCATATATTTTCAGAAAAAGTAAAGAGACGTACTAAAACCCAAGACGAACAGAAACGTAGTCATATTTTAGTCCAAACTTGAAACTAACATAAATTACTATCAATAAACAAATGACACCCAAAACGAACTGAAACTAAAATGAACAATCACGTCAAATTAAGGATAGCAGATGCGGCTACATACGAACAAATTTTTTTTGAAAAAATAATAGAGATTGTAGACAGTTTCGTTTCACCATTAAGATGCCTGTCAATATACATTGCTCTTTCTTTTTAATTAATTAAAAAAAGCTTTCCAAAAAAACAAGTTTTTCAAAGAAAAGTAAAGGCCATTTTAAACTTAAGCTCAGCAAATACATATACCTTCAAAATCAAACTCAAAACAACCAGAAATTACTATTAAAGTATAAATGAAACCAAAACGAACAGAATTTAAATAAACAATCATAGCAAAAACTTACAACAAGTAATAACATAAATGAATAAATAGATCATAAAGCGAGTAATGCTTAGACTGAATATGAAAATCAAGCTTAAAACGCAAAAAATATTTTGCTTTTGAAGTATAAAGGAAACTTAAAAAGAACAGATATTAAATACACAATCAATGCAAAGAAACATACCATAGATTTTAACGTAAATGCATAAATAAATCTTAAAACGAGTGAAACTTAAATTAAATATGTAAATCAAGCTTGAAACGAACAAAAATCACTACAAACAAGAGTTTGGGTATCGGCTCCTTCTCTCATTGTAAAAGTCTAAAATCTACTGCGTCATTGGCGCTTTATTGAAAACCAATTTTAATTCAAATATTTTCTTTTGTACTTAATATTGAAAATAAACATTAGCATTATAGTAAACTTTTGAATTGATGAGCTTTCAGCAATTATTACCATTATACATCAAATATTCAGTTTCATTTATTAGTTCCTTCTAAAGTTGTTCAAGACGAATTTAGTCTCACTACAAACAAGAGTTTGGATACTGTTCCTTCCTTAACTGTAAATAAACACCAAAAGCTTACTGCGTCATTGGCGCTTAACTGAAAATGAATTATATTACAAATATTTTCTTGTCCATGCCTTCCAAGGCCTGGACATAATTTGCACTTAACTCAAAAAAATATAAATGTTTTTACTTTTATAACTTTAATAAATCAAATAATATTAACATTTTGATTACTAAATATCAGTATGTTTATACTAAACTGACAATACACATTCATTTGTATTTTTTTTCAGTAAAGTGCAAATTATGTTCTGGCCTTAGGAAGGCATAGGGGTTTTGAGCCCAACTGCACCGTGAGTAGTATGTGATGTATTTAAAATACAAAAAAATAAAATTCTTTCCGACATAAATTAAACTTCCTCTAATTAAGTTTAAATCTCGTTTCAAAAAGAAAAATTCTTAATCGGCAAAAAGAGAAACTGCATTTTAGCCTCAACGACGCTAGACGGTTTTGAATTTCGCTAAGATATTTGGCAATACAAAAAACTACTAGATACATAGTTCACAGGAAGCTTAAGTTATGAACGTTTAATCATCAAAAATATTTATAACAAATTGTTGGATGGTCAGTGAGCATAATGAAGTGAGTTTGCAAACATAATTACAAGGTAGCGTCCCCCCCACAGGACTTGAGCCAATCGTGAATTAGCTCTTAGAGCGCAGGACCAAAACTATGTTTTATAGTGTTGTAAAAGTGTTTTTTTGGGGCATTCGTGGATCAGAATTATTAGCATTGGCATTCGCACGCATTCGTTTGTCAGAATTATTATTGGACATTCATTTGTCAGAATTGTCATTATGCAGTCATTGTAGTGACTTGGTCATTGTTATCTCTGCCCTGTTGTTGTCAATTGAAGTGAAGCCCTGTTGTACGCCTAAATGTAAGTCTTAATAAAACTATTGCTTTTCTATTTATGTTGTTTTATTTATAAGTCTGTATCTAATCGCACAGCAGGTAACTAGTTCGTATGTCTCCATTGGTAACGCTCCCAGGAATGTGATTTCTACATAACATTAGAGGTAATTGGTTATGAGATAACACAAGGAAAAGAGGTTACTTTTATATAGTTACGTATTTTATTTTCTCGCAATCAGAGAGTGGCGCGGTCACCCATTTATCTATTCCCCCCCATTACAGCCGGTGCAGCCCTCAACGGCACGAGATAAGCTATAACGGCTCGGATGATGCGATCGTAAAATTCCCCGGCGGAACCTTTGCTTTTCTTATTATTTTTATAGCTTGCTTAGCCTATTACTTAGCTTAAGAAAAATTCGCCTGGCAGAACAGAAAAATTCCCCGGCGGCACTTCTCAAAATTCACCCGGCGGACAACTTATGTTAATTTTTGCTCGTTTTGAGTTTGACTCGGTTATTTATTGTAATTAATTAAAAGAAAAATTCTGAAAAATAAATTTTTCAAAGAAAAGTAAAGGCCATTTTAAACTTAAGCTCAGGAGATACAAATACCTGTTAAAATTCAAACTCAAAACGACCAGAAATTACTATTAAAGAATATATGAAACCCAAACCGAACAAAAATTAAATAAACAATCATGGCAAAAAAGATACAACAAGTAATAATATAAATGAATAAATAGATCTTAAGGCGAGCATTGCTTAGATTGAATAGGAAAATCAAGCTTAAAACGAAAAAAAAAATATTTTGCTATTGAAGTATAAATGAAACTTAAAACGAACAGAAATTAAATAAACAATCAAAGCAAACAAACATACAATAGATATTAATGTAAACGGTCTTGTAACTGTATTTCTAGGGTTGTTAAATAAAAGTTCAAATAGGGATAAAATCCCTTTAATAGACAATGATAAACTTCACAAACAGTGATAAATTTCAGAAAAATATTAGATAGTTTTTCTACTTATGATGACTAATCTTAATAAATCAATTTATACTTTGTACTTTATGATATTATGATATTAATTGCTGAAAGCTCAGCAGTTCAAAATTTTACCATAATTTTAATGTTTATTTTCAATATTAAGTACAAAAGAAAGTATTTGCAATAAAATAGGTTTTCAGTAAAGCGCCAATGTAGAACTCAGTGTGTTTTTGTTTTTTCTATGGTTTAGGGAGTTTTTTCTTGCTAGTGAGTATCACATTGTGTCTAAAACTTGTATTTTTATGTATTTTGGATTTGTCGTGTATATTTGTCTTGTTTATCTCTTTCTTGTATTTTTATGTTCTCCGTCTCTTTTGTTTAATTTTGATGGGTAATAAAATATTATTATTATTACCTGTCCAGGGATGAGATTATATTTAAATATTGCTCTTCTCCTCTAGAAATGCATAAACTATAGTGAATAATTCGAGTTATTTATGCTAAGATTTCAATTAAACTGATAATAGATATAGTGCCCACCTTAAAATTATTTATATTATAATATCAATAGTTGCAACTTTTAAATTTGAGGAAAAGCACCCAGTTAAGTTATCAAGTCTGATACCATTTGGCGTCCATCTCTAAGGGATGTAAAGGCATGATGAACCACTTCATCAGTACTCTACTTGCCTGAAGACGCCTCCCTCGTTCAGTGGCGGATCCAGAGGGTAATTTAATTAATTAACGCAAGCTTGCGTTAATTAAACTTGCTCCTAACGCGAGTTTATGGGATCAATCTATTTTGCCCCCCCCCCCTTAAAAAAACCCTGGTTCCGCCCCTGCCCTTGTTTGAGTACTAGGCTGTTTAATTTGTTATTCTGTAAAGGATTTTGATACTTCCTTGTTAGCTAGAACATACGCGAGATATTGTATCGCGAACACGAGACAATAAACTGTTCAAATAACTTCTTTATACCAGACAATTAGCTTCGGCTTGGTGGGAAAATATATTGTAGCTATATTTTATTTAAATATCTAGTTGGTATTTACGTTAGATTTGGTTAGAATAGGTTTGCTTAGGTTACGTATTTAATATTTGCTATGCTTTACCCCATCCCCCCAATGCTCAAATATATAGTCCAAATTTGTTTCTAAATTATTAGCCTATACTTTTGTCAAACTTAGGTATACTTCATTATGTTTAACCTAACTTTAATTCTTGAGTGTGTTCTAGCTAACAAGTAAGTACCAGGATTTTATTTGGCTCTTATTATATTTTGCAGGTGAAATACCTATATGTCTTCTTTTCTCGCTTGTACTAAACATATTTTAGAAATACCTCTAAGAAAAGTAAGGTTAGAAAAAATTAAGTGCAGGAAAGTTAAATTGTGGCTACATTTCCCGAAAAAATGCAATGCCAAATCTTCACACTGAAAATAGTTTTCCCAAAAATTCACCCCGCCCACCCTGGGCCGTTTCGCATCCTGTTTCTATCTTGTCCTCTATTCCCAGCTTGACTTAAGGATACGAAGCAAAATTTTGGTTTCTTAAATTAGGAAAAAATCAATAAAAAATTCAACTAATATACTTATTGTTATTTTTTCAAGTTCGCTTTTCTCGTCCTTTTCATGCTTTTAAAGATTCTTTTAATATACTATTACTATTCGTTTTAAATTTATATATTTATTTTTTCTTTTTCTATATTTTTTACCAATTTGATAAAATGACGGATGCAGCCTTTTGCCAATTTTAAGTGTATTTTTGTTTTTAAACCTTTTTTGATGTCATTGTACTACTTTTTTTTACATCGAAACACAAATTTGGCCCAACCGGGCTTTTGATAGTAGTTGTTTGTAATAAAAATCTTAGCTTATAACTCAAAACTTCACTCTCAGTATGGTTCTCTTCTGTATATCTGGGAGGCCTAATTTTTTTTTTCTGTAATGCAAAACGCCGGGCGTAATAAAAAAAAACTGCTAAATTTAGCTTTACTGATTACACTGACATGAGTATCGAAATTTTTCACATCGCGGTCATTTAATCTTATCTAACAATCACTCAGTTATTAGGATGAGAAAATACCCACTTCGCTTACTCGCATAGTAAGTTAAGATAACATTCTCTCTCATGAGCATACGATTATCATTTGCTTAGTGACAAGTGACAATAGTCAGTTAGTCACCTCACCAACTTTCAATTTCATCAGTTAACTTTGAATCTTGTTCCGTGAACATTCATACTAAAATTATATGGAGAAGGAGCTAGTTTCATTAGTTAAAGCTAATGAAATAAAATAAAATATGGTGAAAATATAAAAATTTAGAACCAAATTTGGGCTGTAAATTTGCATATTAGGGGGGGGGGGGGGTAAAGCATAGTATATATTGAATACGTAATCTAATCTAGGCAGTTTTTCTCCCCTGAACCCCAAAAAACAATAGTTTAAATATTGTAAACGCGATGACAAACCACACTTTACGATCCAATTCTCTACTGACTGATACCCGTTTGACTAGTTTCCTTTAGAATTTATCTTGTGTGTGTATCAGCTAATTGACTAGTACCGATGATATATGTATTATTCTTTTCATAACAACCTCAACCCCCTTCTGATTGGTTTGACATATCAGGTTATATACAAAAGTTGCTCTTTTTATATGGAATTATGAACATCTGGTATTGACAAAATATATGAAACTGTAAAAATGAGCCATTTTTTTGGTTATATTTAAGCATTGAGGAGGGGGGTGGGTTAGTTGAGCCAGAATTTTTGATTTTATGCTAAACTTTTTCCAAATATCATGGTCACTTTTTTGACATTATACCCCCCTCCCCATCTGCGGTCCCATATATAGCCGTATAAATACATTTCATCATTGTATCGAATCTTGTGATCTCATTCTTTCTTGTTACATTCTGTCGTGTTCTTTCATATTGTAAAGTGAGAATTTTATTGCTTGACTTTTTTTTTAATATATTCCTAGGGCTATATCCCGGACCATCAGGAGGGTAGGTGTATTTTCAGAAGAGAGGCCATGATATTTGGAAATAGTAGAAAATAAATAATTTAATGGTACTGCTAGTGTGTTTAGCGTGTTTTCTTCAGAAAAGGACAATCACTAAATATTTGGCTTTAAAAACGACAACTACACTAATGCCCATTTTTATGAAGAAGGTAACAGTCTTCTGTGTCTGTTACCTTCAGTATCTGTGCAGGGTAGGCTTACAGTTTACTTAAAAACTGATTCTTAGGAACCACGCAGGCTGGACTGGGGCCCCCAACCCCCTGAAAACGTAAATTTCTCGGCATTTCTTTATTAAATTATAGTTTTTTTATTATCACCTTTAATTTTTTTTAATTAAATAATTTCCACTTCATTTTTATTAAATCACTGATCAATTTGTTCCATCTTCCCTTTATTTCTTTGTCACACAATTTTTTTTTAATTTGTGAGCTATTTTTAAACCACTTCCGAATGTTCGGTTACTTTTCACTTTTATCAGTATAGCACAACGGTAAGAGCACATCCCGAGGCTGTGTTAAATTAGGTTGTAATCTCGGATGAACATTATATATTTTTTAAATTGGAAAATTAAAAATTTGAAAATATTAAATATAAGTGAAAATTCGGGGCAAAAAATCGATTCGTTTTTGCATAATTTGATCTTTTTTATTTGTTTTCTTCAACTCATCGACTTTTTCCGTTTATGCATTTAAAACCTAGATAAATTTAGTGTTTATGTTATGTAAAACCCAATGCTTTTTGTACCCCTCATGTTCGCTTATATTCTTATATTCTTGAGAAAAAAAAATTCTCTACTTTGTACTTCATTTTGAAAATGAGTTTAATTTTTTTTATTGTTTGACCTCCTCCCCTAAATATTCTTTGTACGTACCTGGACTTGTGAGACCCATCAAAACAGCTTTAGGGTAAAATTCTTGGGGTTCAATTGTGTGAACTCTTCGTTTATTTCAGATTTTCTTTTGGATGGGAGTTACGATTCAAATTAAAAACGGAAAAAAACATATTATGCAAAATAACAGTTGTTTTGTATTAATTAATAAAAAAATTTCCGAAAAATAAGTTTTTCAAAGAAAAGTAAAGGCCATTTTAAACTTAAGCTCAGCAGATACAAATACCTTTTAAAATCCAAACTCAAAACGACCAGAAATTACTATTAAGAATAAATGAAACCCAAAACGAACAGAAATTAAATAAACAATCATAGCAAAAACATACAACAAGTAATAATATAAATGAATAAATACATCTTAAAGCGAGTAATGCTTAGATTGAATATGAAAATCAAGCTGAAAACTAAAAAAAATATTTTGCCATTGAAGTATATATCAAACTTAAAACGAACAGAAATTAAATAAACAATCAATGCAAACAAACATACAATATATATTAATGTAAATTGATAAGTAAATCTTAAAACAAGTGAAACTTAAATTGAATATGAAAATCAAGCTTGAAACGAACAAAATTCCCCACAAACAAGAGTTTGTGTATGACCTCCTTCTCTCACTGTAAAAGTCTAAAACCTACTGCGTCATTGGCGCTTTACTGAAAACCAATTTCAATTCAAATATTTTCCTTTGTTCTTAATATTGAAAATAAACATTAAAGTTATAGTAACATTTTGAACTGATGAGCTTTCAGCAATTAATATCATTATATATCAAACATTCAGATTAATTTATTAGCTCTTTTTAAAGTTGTTAAAGACGAATATACTTTCCCTACAAACAAGTGTTTGGATACAGCCTCCTTTCCTAACTGTAAATAAAAACCAAAAGCCTACTGCGTCATTGGCGCTTAACTGAAAACGGATTATGTTACGAATATTTTCTTTTCCAGTTCTTAAAGCATTGAAAATAAAAATACAATTACAGTGAATTTAGCCTCCTTTCCTAACTGTAAATAAAAACCAAAAGCCTACTGCGTCATTGGCGCTTAACTGAAAACGGATTATATTACGAATATTTCCTTTTCCAGTTCTTACAGCATTGAAAATAAAAATACAATTACAGTGAATAAATTCTTGAACTGATGGATCTTTCATCATTTAATATCATAAATAATTTTCATTTAATAATTTTCAGTAAAGCGCCAATGACGCAGTATGTTTTAGACTTATACAGTGAGAGAAGGGGGTCATACCCAAACTCTTGTTTGTGGTGATTTTTGTACTTTTCAAGCTTGATTCGCATATTCGACTTAAGTTTCCCTCGTTTTAAGATTTAATTATTAATTTACATTAATATATATTGTATGTTTGTTTGCATTGATTGTTTATTTAATTTCTGTTCGTTTAAGTTTCATTTATACTTCAAAAGCAAAATATTTTTTTTTTCATTTTAAGCTTGATTTTCATATTCAATCCAAGCATTACTCGCTTTAAGATGTATTTATTCATTTAAATTATTACTTGTTGTATGTTTTTGCAATGATTGTTTATTTAATTTCTGTTCGTTTTGGGTTTCATTTATTCTTTAATAGTAATTTCTGGTCGTTTTGAGTTTGAATTTTAAAAGGTATTTCTATCTGCTGAGCTTAAGTTTAAAATGGCCTTTACTTTTCTCTGAAAAACTTATTTTGCGGAAAGTTTTTTTAATTTATTTATGTTCGTTTTTTATTGCAAAAAATTTCAAGTTTTTAAAAATTCTATATTTCAAAATCAACATAAAAAAAATCAAATATTCATCAAAGTGTCAAAACTGATATCAAAGTAACAATATCAAAGTGAAAAAATTTGTTTGTGTCAACCTCGGAGTTTTTATTATCTGATGTTTGAACTATTTTTAGCAAAACTGCTATCTCAAAATTTTTATCGGATGGGTTTTGGGAAAAACGGCGTGGGGGGACTATATTAAGCTTCGGTCTCTTTTGGCTCTTTAAAAGTGAACTAGAACTTTGTATTTTCAATCAAATGAGTCCTCTCTGAAGTTTATACGAGTATCCCTTCTATAAGAACCATATATATCCCCAGAGTGTGACTTACAACGCCTGTCCCTGGGCCCTGGGGAGTTGTGTACACCCTGGAGTTTTAATATCTGATGGTTGAAATATTTTTAACAAAATGGTCACCTGAATTTTTATCGGATGGGTTTATCCATCCGATACACCCAAAGGCTTGGAGGACAGGAGGGGCACTCTGAGAAAATGAACTACAACTTTTAATTTCCATTCAAATGAACCCTCTCTGAAGTTTATACGAGTATACTTTCCATAAAAACCATATATGCCCCCAGGGCATAACTTACAACGCCCACCCCTGGGCCCTATGGGGCTGTGTCGACACCGGAGTTTTTTGTTATCAGAACTTTGAACTATTTTTAACAAAATGTCTATCGCAAAATTTTTATCTGATGCATTTAGGGCGTGGAGAGGGAGGGGGGGCTAGTTGCACTACGATCTCCTTTGACTCTTAAAAAGTGAACAAGAACTTTCAATTTCGAATCAAATGAGCCCTCTCCGAAGTTTATACGAGCATCCCTTCCATAAGAACTATATATGCCCCTAGAGCATTACACATAACGCCTGCCTCCGGGCCCTGGCGGGTTCCGTCGACACAGGAATTCTTCTTTTCTGAGCTTTGAACTATTTTTAATGGAATGGTTATAATAAAAATTTTAACGGATGGGTTTGGGAAAAAAGGGTGTTTGTGTGGGAGGGGGGGGCTAGTTGCCCTAGGATATCTTTTTGCTCTTAAAAATTCAACTACTACTTTCAATTTCCAATCAAATGAGCACCCTCTGAAGTTTATACGAGCATCCCTTTCATAAGAACCATATACGCCTCCAGGACAACACTTATAACGCCTATCCCCCGGGCTCTGGGGGGAGTTTTGTTATCTAATTTTTGAATAATCCTTAGGGCATAACTTACAACGCCTTCCCCTGTGCCCTGGGGGGTTCTATTTACACCATATTTTTTCTTATATGACCTTTGAACTATTTTTAACAAAATATCTATCTCAAATATTTCATCAGATGGGTTTTGAAAAAGAAGGCGTGAGGGGGGGGGGGGCTAGCTGCCCTCGGATCTCTTTCGACTATTAAAAGTGAGCTCAAACTTTCAATATCCAATCAAATGAACCCTCTCTGAAGTTTATACGAGCATCCCTGTCATGCGAACAATATATCCCCCAGGACATAACTTACAACGCCTGCCCCCGGGCCCTGGGGGGTTGTGACGACATCTGAGTTTTATTTATCTGACTTTTGAGCATTTTTTTAATTAATGGCTATCTCAAAACTTTTAGTGGATACATTTGGGGAAAAGGGGGCTAGTTGCCCTCAATTCTCTTTTGACTCTAAAAAACTGAACTAGAACTTTCAATTTCCAATCAAATGAGTCATCTCTGAATTTTATACGAGCATCCCTTCAATAAGAACCAAATATTCCCCCAGGGCATAACTTACAACACCTGCCCTCGGGCCCTGGGGGGCTGTGTTGACCCCTGAGTTTTCGTTATATGGTATTTAAACCATTTTAAAAAAATCTATCTCAAAGTTCTTATCGGAAGGGTTTGAGGGTAAAAGCGTGGAGGGGGGGGGGTAGGTTCCCTCCAATCCCTTTTTACTCTTAAAAAGTGGACTAGAACTTTCAATATCCAATCAAATGATCCCTCTGTGTCGACACTGGAATGTTTGTTATATGATCTTTGAACTATTTTTAACAAAATAGCTATCTTAAAATTTTTATTAGATGCATTTGGGAAAATAGGGTTTGGGGAGGGGGAAGCTGGCTACCCTCCAATATCTTTTGACACTTAAAAAGAAAACTAGAACTTTTAATTTCCAATCAAATGAGCCCTCTCTGAAGTTTATACGAGCATCCCTTCTATAAGAACCATATTTGCCCCCACGACATAATTTCCATTGGAACTATATACGCCCCCAGGGCATAACTTATAATTCTTGCCCCTGAAGACTGTGGGGAGAGTGTCCTGCTCAAACATATAATTTCCAAAACTTTCAACTACGTTGAAAAAATGGCTATATCAAAATTTTGATAAGATATGTTTGGGGAAATGGTGGGCGTGGAAGGGGTGTCAGTTGCCTTAGAATCACTTTCGACTATTAAAAAACGAAGTAGCCATTTAAATTTCCAATCAAATGAGCCCTTTCTGAAGTTTCTACGACAACGTTGCCTATAGAAAACCTTATATGCCCCCAGGGCATAACTTACAACCCTTGCCCTGAGGGCTCTGAGGGAGTTTTCACCCTCAAAGACCTAATTTCCAGAACTTAAAACTACGTTTAATAAAGTGGTTATCTCAAAATTTTGATTGGATGCGTTTGGGGAAAAGGAGGGCATGAGAGGGGGGTTACTTGCCCTCCAATCACTTTCGACCATTGAAAACGGCACTAGCCCTTTGAATTTCCAATTGAATAAGCCTTTTTTGAAGTTTCTACGACGACGCCTTCTATACATACTTTATATGCCCTCAGGGCATAACTTAAAACCCTTGCCCTGAGGTTTGTGGGGGAGTGTCCTCCTCAAAAATATATTTTCTATCTGGAAATCATTTACGCTGAACAAAATGGCAATCTCAAAATTTATATTGGATGTGTTTGGGGGAATGATGAGCGTGGAGGGGGGGCTAGTTGCCCTCCAATCACTTCTGACTATTAAAAAGGGCACTAGACTTTTGAATTTCCAATCGAATGAGCCTGTTTTGACGTTTCTACGAAAACACTTTCTATAAAAACCTTATATGCCCCCAGGGCATAAATTAAAACCCTTGCCCTGAGGGTTGTGGGGGAGTGTCCTCCTCAAAAATATATTTTCTATCTGGAAATCATTTACGCTGAACAAAATAGCTATCTCAAAATTTTGATTAGATATGTTTTGGGAAAAGGTGGGCGTGGGGGGTGGGGGGGGGGGGCTAGTTGCCCTCCAATCACTTTCGACTATTAAAAAGGACACTGGCCCTTTGAATTTCCAATCGAATGAGCCTTTTTTGACGTTTCTACGACAACGCCTTCTATATAAACCTTATATACCCCCTGGGCATAACTTAAAACCCTTGCCCTGAGGGTTGTGGGGGAGTGTCCTCCTCAAAAATATATTTTCTATCTGGAAATCATTTACGCTGAACAAAATAGCTATCTCAAAATTTTTATTGGTTGTGTTTGGGGGAATAATGGGTGTGGGGGGGGGGCCAGTTGCCCTCCAATCACATTGACTATTAAAAAGGGTACTAGCCCTTTGAATTTCCAATCGAATGAGTCCTTTTTGAAGTTTCTACGACAACGTCTTCTATAAAACCCTATATGCCCCCAGGGCATAACTTTAAACCTTTGCCCTGAGGGTTGTGGGGGAGTGTTCTCCTCAAAAACATATTTTCTATCTGAAAATCAACTACGCTGAATAAAATAGCTATCTTAAAATTTTGATTGGATGTGTTTGGGGGTATGATGGGCGTGGGGGGGGGATTAGTTGCCCTCCAATCACTTTCGACTATTAAAAAGGGCACTAGAACTCTCGATTTGCAAATCGAATGAGCCTCCTTTGAAGTTTTTACGACGACCCCTTCCATATGAAGTGCCTCTGGGAATAATATAAATAAATTATAAAACACTGGAGCCGCATGGCTTTTACTATAGGCAACACTACAGCGTTGCCTCTGATTTCTGTTCCTTTTGGGCTTCATTTATTTATGGATGCTAATTTGTGGTAGTTTCACGCGTGTTAGATTATTTGATTTTATTTTTGATCATTTTTGGTTTGATGGAGTTCTTTAATTTTCTTTGAAAATTTTATTTTGTGGGAAAAGTTTTTTTTAATTAATTTCTGTTCGTTTTATATTGACAAAGTCTTTTCAGGGAAAAAGAAAATAATACTTAAAATTTTTTCGTTTTTTTTTAAAACTTTATAGTTTGACCTGCTATTTGTATGCTGGAGAAAATTTTTCAGCAATTTTTAACAACATACATCCTTTTAAAAATCTGGATACAAATAGTAGTGTTTAATTTAGTTTCATACCTCCTCTAGTTGACCTGAAATGGAAGACCTGATACCATTTGCAAAAAAAATCTGTTTACTTTCTTTGATAGCTTGGATACACTTACGCTATTTTGATTTGGCTAAATTTTAAGAGCAGAATTAGCCCCGAAAGTTTGAGCATAATACCCTCAGTCGCTTTTGGGATACTGCTGAGATGAATTATTGGGAATTAACATTAACACAGTGCATTTTGATTTAATCTTAAGGCAATATTTAATTTTTGAACATAATGGGCAAATGGGAAGATGGGCATGGGAGGGGGATTAGTTGCCCTCCAATCACATTCAACTATTAAAAACGGAATCAGACCTCTCTATTTTCAATCGCATGAGCCCTTTTTGAAGTTCCTACGACAATTACTTCGATACGAAGTGTCCTGGTCTAAACAAAAAAAAGTAATACATTGTACCCACATCGATCTTAACTATAAAAATGTCAAGCCTTCCAATCACTTTCGACTTTTAAAAAAGGCACCAGGCCTTTCGATTTCCAATCAAATGAGCCCTTTATTAGTTTCTACGACAACGCTTTCTATGAGAACCTTATCCTAGTAGAACCTTATCCTAGTACAACCCTTACCCTAGTAGGGAGCTATCAATAGATACGGATTACACATAATTTATGCATGTTTTTATGGTTTTTGTCACTGAGAATGAAAAAACAGGATTTTTCTCACTTCGATGTATTTTCATGGTTTATTGATTCTAACGTGTCAATGACACCTCTTTCGAGGTCGATTTATTTGTTGTTCGTCTAGGTGTAATGACACTGGGGTGAAGTTCGCACATGCGCATTAACGGGGGAGAGAGATGTATTGATCTAGGAATCGAGGGGGAAGTGGATTTCCGAGAACTTGATTTACATAATCGAGTAGGACAAGAAGGGGACAGAATTTCTGAGAAATTGATTTGCATAATCGAGGGGAATTATTGATCTACGAAAGGGGAATTAGAAATGATATCACTTGTTTCCTAGGAATTATACGGGATTCTAAAGAGATAGAAATTCTATTTTTAAATATGGCTTCTCTGATCTTACATGACAGAGATAAATTAATATTCTATTTTTAAATATGGCTTCTCCGATCTTTAGGTAAGAGTGATAAATTGATATTCTATCGAAACCATAGTAGTGTAGTTAGGAACATATTAGAGATGAAGAGATTAACGAGGGAAATGGTTTCATGGGAATTTCAAATGTGACAGCGCAGGGATACCAAACAAAAGGAACACGCAGAAATTACTTTTAGGGGATTATTTGGGCGAAACCGTTTGAGACATTTTAGAATATTATTTGAGTGAAACAGTTTGAGACATTTTAGAAGATGATTTGGGGTGAAACTCTGTGGTCGTTATAATACAAAAGTTCCATTTGAACAGTGTTGTGATGTCCCCTACCCCAACCCCAAAGGGCCCCCTACCCCAAATCCAAAGGGCCCTATCCCCCCAGGCCCCCAAAGAGCCCCCGGGGCCCCCATGCCCCCAAAAAGCCCTTGGGCCCCCAAATGCCCCCCGACCCCCCCCCCCCCCCCTCCCCCAAGTGCTCCCGGGGCCCCATATTTTCTTTAATACTTTTTTGAATCAATTTGTTTGCATGTCTGGGTTGATGTTTCCAAGTTCGAGAATTTGTCTTTGTTTTTTTGTATATCAAAAGTGCCTGTCTTTCTCTGTTTGCAGTTCTGAATCTATTTGTTTGCATGTCTGGATTGGTGTTTGCAAGTCCAAGAATTTGTCTTTGTTGGTTTGAATGTCTAAAGTGCCTGTCTTTTTCTGTTTGTGTGTCTGATTCTATTTGTTTGCATGTCTGGGTTGGTGTTTGTAAGTTCAAGAATTTGTCTTTGTTGGTTTGAATGTCTAAAGTGCCTGTCTTTCACGGTTTGTATGTCTGAATCTATTTGTTTGCATGTCTGAGTTGGTGTTTGCAAGTCCAAGAATTTGTCTTTGTTGGTCTGAATGTCTAAAGTGTCTGTCTTTCTCTGTTTGTGTGTCTGATTCTATTTGTTTACATGTCTGGGTTGGTGTTTGCAAGTCCAAGAATTTGTCTTTGTTGGTTTGAATGTCTAAAGTGCCTGTCTTTTTCTGTTTGTGTGTCTGATTCTATTTGTTTGCATGTCTGGGTTGGTGTTTGTAAGTTCAAGAATTTGTCTTTATTGATTTGAATGTCTAAAGTATCTGTCTTTCCCTGTTTGTGTGTCTGATTCTATTTTTTTGCATGTCTGGGATGATGTTTGCAAGTCCAAGAATTTTTCTTTGTTTGTTTGAATGTCTAAAGTGTCTGTCTTTCTCTGTTTGTGTGTCTGATTCTATTTGTTTGCATGTCTGGGTTGGTGTTTGCAAGTCCAAGAATTTTTCTTTGTTGGTTTGAATGTCTAAAGTGTCTGTCTTTCTCTGTTTGTGTGTCTGATTCTAATTGTTTGCATGTCTGGGTTGGTATTTGCAAGTCCAAGTATTTGTCTTTACTGGTTTGAATGTCAAAAGGGTCTGTCTTTCTCTGTTTGTGTGTCTGATTCTATTTGTTTGCATGTCTGGGTTGGTGTTTGCAAGTCTAAGAATTTGTCTTTGTTGGTTTGAATGTCTAAAGTGTCTGTCTTTCTCTGTTTGTGTGTTTGATTCTATTTGTTTGCATGTCTGGGTTGGTGTTTGCAAGTCCAAGTATTTGTCTTTGTTGGTTTGAATGTCTAAAGTGTCTGTCTTTCTCTGTTTGTGTGTCTGATTCTATTTGTTTGCGTGTCTGGGTTGGTGTTTGCAAGTCCAAGAATTTGTCTTTGTTGGTTTGAATGTCTAAAGTGTCTGTATTTCTCTGTTTGTATGTCTGATTCTATTTGTTTACATGTCTGGGTTGGTGTTTGCAAGTCCAAGGATTTGTCTTTGTTGGTTTGAATGTCTAAAGTGTCTGTCTTTCTCTGTTTGTGTGTTTGATTCTATTTGTTTGCATGTCTGGGTTAGTGTTTGCAAGTCCAAGTATTTGTCTTTGTTGGTTTGAATGTCTAAAGTGTCTGTCTTTCTCTGTTTGTGTGTCTGATTCTATTTGTTTGCATGTCTGGTTTGGTGTTTGCAAGTCCAAGAATTTGTCTTTGTTGGTTTGAATGTCTAAAGTGTCTGTCTTTCTCTGTTTGTGTGTCTGATTCTATTGGTTTGCGTGTCTGGGTTGGTGTTTGCAAGTCCAAGAATTTGTCTTTGTTGGTTTGAATGTCTAAAGTGTCTGTCTTTCTCTGTTTGTGTGTCTGATTCTATTTGTTTGCATGTCTGGTTTGGTGTTTGCAAGTCCAAGAATTTGTCTTTATTGGTTTGAATGTCTAAAGTGTCTGTATTTCTCTGTTTGTATGTCTAATTCTATTTGTTTACATGTCTGGGTTGGTGTTTGCAAGTCCAAGTATTTGTCTTTGTTGGTTTGAATGTCTAAAGTGTCTGTCTTTCTCTGTTTGTGTGTCTGATTCTATTTGTTTGCGTGTCTGGGTTGGTGTTTGCAAGTCCAAGAATTTGTCTTTGTTGGTTTGAATGTCTAAAGTGTCTGTATTTCTCTGTTTGTATGTCTGATTCTATTTGTTTACATGTCTGGGTTGGTGTTTGCAAGTCCAAGGATTTGTCTTTGTTGGTTTGAATGTCTAAAGTGTCTGTCTTTCTCTGTTTGTGTGTTTGATTCTATTTGTTTGCATGTCTGGGTTAGTGTTTGCAAGTCCAAGTATTTGTCTTTGTTGGTTTGAATGTCTAAAGTGTCTGTCTTTCTCTGTTTGTGTGTCTGATTCTATTTGTTTGCATGTCTGGTTTGGTGTTTGCAAGTCCAAGAATTTGTCTTTGTTGGTTTGAATGTCTAAAGTGTCTGTCTTTCTCTGTTTGTGTGTCTGATTCTATTTGTTTGCATGTCTGGTTTGGTGTTTGCAAGTCCAAGAATTTGTCTTTGTTGGTTTGAATGTCTAAAGTGTCTGTCTTTCTCTGTTTGTGTGTCTGATTCTATTTGTTTACATGTCTGGGATGGTGTTTGCAAGTCCAAGTATTTGTCTTTGTTGGTTTGAATGTCTAAAGTGTCTGTCTTTCTCTGTTTGTATGTCTGATTCTATTTGTTTACATGTATGGGTTGGTGTTTGCAAGTCCAAGAATTTGTCTTTGTTGGTTTGAATGTCTAAAGTGTTGGTCTTTCTCTGTTTGTGTGTCTGATTCTATTTGTTTGCATGTCTGGGCTTGTGTTTACAAGTCCAACTATTTGTCTTTGTTGGTTTGAATACCTAAAGTGTCTGTCTTTCTCTGTTTGTGTGTCTGATTCTATTTTTTAGCATGTCTGGGCTGATGTTTGTAAGTCCAAGAATTTGTCTTTGTTGGTTTGAATGTCTAAAGTGTCTGTCTTTCTCTGTTTGTGTGTTTGATTCTATTTGTTTGCATGTCTGGTTGGTGTCTGCATGTCCAAGTATTTGTCTTTGTTGGTTTGAATGTCTAAAGTGTCTATCTTTCTCTGTTTGTTTGTCTGATTCTATTTGTTTGCAAGTCTGGGTTGGTGTTTGCAAGTCCAAGAATTTGTCATTGTTGGTTTGAATGTCTAAAGTGTCTGTCTTTCTCTTTTTGTGTGTCTGATTCTATTTGTTTACATGTCTGCGTTAGTGTTTACAAGTCCAAGTATTTTTCTTTGTTGGTTTGAATGTATAAAGTGTCTGTCTTTCTCTGTTTGTGTGTCTGATTCTATTTGTTTGCATGTCTGGGTTGGTGTTTGCAAGTCCAAGAATTTTTCTTTGTTGGTTTGAATGTCTAAAGTGTCTGTCTTTCTCTGTTTGTGTGTCTGATTCTATTTGTTTGCATGTCTGGGTTGATGTTTGCAAGTCCAAGTATTTGTCTTTATTGGTTTGAATGTCAAAAGGGTCTGTCTTTCTCTGTTTGTGTGTCTGATTCTATTTTTTTGCATGTCTGGGTTGGTGTTTGCAAGTCCAAGAATTTGTCTTTGTTGGTTTGAATGTCTAAAGTGTCTGTCTTTCTCTGTTTGTGTGTTTGATTCTATTTGTTTGCATGTCTGGGTTGGTGTTTGAAAGTCCAAGTATTTGTCTTTGTTGGTTTGAATGTCTAAAGTGTCTGTCTTTCTCTGTTTGTGTGTCTGATTCTATTTGTTTGCATGTCTGGTTTGGTGTTTGCAAGTCCAAGAATTTGTCTTTATTGGTTTGAATGTCTAAAGTGTCTGTATTTCTCTGTTTGTTTGTCTGATTCTATTTGTTTACATGTCTGGGTTGGTGTTTGCAAGTCCAAGTATTTGTCTTTGTTGGTTTGAATGTCTAAAGTGTCTGTCTTTCTCTGTTTGTGTGTCTGATTCTATTTGTTTGCGTGTCTGGGTTGGTGTTTGCAAGTCCAAGAATTTGTCTTTGTTGGTTTGAATGTCTAAAGTGTCTGTATTTCTCTGTTTGTATGTCTGATTCTATTTGTTTACATGTCTGGGTTGGTGTTTGCAAGTCCAAGGATTTGTCTTTGTTGGTTTGAATGTCTAAAGTGTCTGTCTTTCTCTGTTTGTGTGTTTGATTCTATTTGTTTGCATGTCTGGGTTAGTGTTTGCAAGCCCAAGTATTTGTCTTTGTTGGTTTGAATGTCTAAAGTGTCTGTCTTTCTCTGTTTGTGTGTCTGATTCTATTTGTTTGCATGTCTGGTTTGGTGTTTGCAAGTCCAAGAATTTGTCTTTGTTGGTTTGAATGTCTAAAGTGTCTGTCTTTCTCTGTTTGTGTGTCTGATTCTATTTGTTTGCATGTCTGGTTTGGTGTTTGCAAGTCCAAGAATTTGTCTTTGTTGGTTTGAATGTCTAAAGTGTCTGTCTTTCTCTGTTTGTGTGTCTGATTCTATTTGTTTACATGTCTGGGATGGTGTTTGCAAGTCCAAGTATTTGTCTTTGTTGGTTTGAATGTCTAAAGCGTCTGTCTTTCTCTGTTTGTATGTCTGATTCTATTTGTTTACATGTATGGGTTGGTGTTTGCAAGTCCAAGAATTTGTCTTTGTTGGTTTGAATGTCTAAAGTGTCGGTCTTTCTCTGTTTGTGTGTCTGATTCTATTTGTTTGCATGTCTGGGCTTGTGTTTACAAGTCCAACTATTTGTCTTTGTTGGTTTGAATACCTAAAGTCTCTGTCTTTCTCTGTTTGTGTGTCTGATTCTATGTTTTTGCATGTCTGGGCTGATGTTTGCAAGTCCAAGAATTTGTCTTTGTTGGTTTGAATGTCTAAAGTGTCTGTCTTTCTCTGTTTGTGTGTTTGATTCTATTTGTTTGCATGTCTGGTTGGTGTCTGCATGTCCAAGTATTTGTCTTTGTTGGTTTGAATGTCTAAAGTGTCTATCTTTCTCTGTTTGTTTGTCTGATTCTATTTGTTTGCATGTCTGGGTTGGTGTTTGCAAGTCCAAGAATTTGTCATTGTTGGTTTGAATGTCTAAAGTGTCTGTCTTTCTCTGTTTGTGTGTCTGATTCTATTTGTTTACATGTCTGGGTTAGTGTTTGCAAGTCCAAGTATTTGTCTTTGTTGGCTTGAATGTCTAAAGTGTCTGTCTTTCTCTATTTGTATGTCAGATTCTATTTGTTTGCATGTCTGGGTTGGTGTTTGCAAGTCCAAGAATTTGTCATTGTTGGCTTGAATGTCTAAAGTGTATGTATTTCTCTGTTTGTGTGTCTGATTCTATTTGTTTGCATGTCTGGGTTGGTGTTTGCAAGTCCAAGTATTTGTCTTTGTTGGTTTGAATGTCTAAAGTGTCTGTCTTTTCCTGTCTGTGTGTCTGATTCTATTTTTTGCATGTCTGGGTTGATGTTTGCAAGTCCAAGAATTTGTCATTGTTGGTTTGAATGTCTAAAGTGTCTGGCTTTCTCTGTTTGTGTGTCTGATTCTATTTGTTTACATGTCTGCGTTAGTGTTTACAAGTCCAAGTATTTATCTTTGTTGGTTTGAATGTCTAAAGTGTCTGTCTTTCTCTGTTTGTATGTCTGATTCTATTTGTTTACATGTATGGGTTGGTGTTTGCAAGTCCAAGAATTTGTCTTTGTTGGTTTGAATGTCTAAAGTGTCGGTCTTTCTCTGTTTGTGTGTCTGATTCTATTTGTTTGCATGTCTGGGCTTGTGTTTACAAGTCCAACTATTTGTCTTTGTTGGTTTGAATACCTAAAGTCTCTGTCTTTCTCTGTTTGTGTGTCTGATTCTATGTTTTTGCATGTCTGGGCTGATGTTTGCAAGTCCAAGAATTTGTCTTTGTTGGTTTGAATGTCTAAAGTGTCTGTCTTTCTCTGTTTGTGTGTTTGATTCTATTTGTTTGCATGTCTGGTTGGTGTCTGCATGTCCAAGTATTTGTCTTTGTTGGTTTGAATGTCTAAAGTGTCTATCTTTCTCTGTTTGTTTGTCTGATTCTATTTGTTTGCATGTCTGGGTTGGTGTTTGCAAGTCCAAGAATTTGTCATTGTTGGTTTGAATGTCTAAAGTGTCTGTCTTTCTCTGTTTGTGTGTCTGATTCTATTTGTTTACATGTCTGGGTTAGTGTTTGCAAGTCCAAGTATTTGTCTTTGTTGGCTTGAATGTCTAAAGTGTCTGTCTTTCTCTATTTGTATGTCTGATTCTATTTGTTTGCATGTCTGGGTTGGTGTTTGCAAGTCCAAGAATTTGTCATTGTTGGCTTGAATGTCTAAAGTGTATGTATTTCTCTGTTTGTGTGTCTGATTCTATTTGTTTGCATGTCTGGGTTGGTGTTTGCAAGTCCAAGTATTTGTCTTTGTTGGTTTGAATGTCTAAAGTGTCTGTCTTTCCTGTCTGTGTGTCTGATTCTATTTTTGCATGTCTGGGTTGATGTTTGCAAGTCCAAGAATTTGTCTTGTTGGTTGAATGTCTAAAGTGTCTGGCTTTCTCTGTTTGTGTGTCTGATTCTATTTGTTTGACATGTCTGGATTGGTGTTGCAAGTCCAAGTATTTGTCTTTGTTGGTTTGAATGTCTAAAGTGTCTGTCTTTCTCTGTTTGTGTGTCTGATTCTATTTGTTTGCATGTCTGGGTTGGTGTTTGCAAGTCCAAGAATTTGTCTTTGTTGGTTTGAATGTCTAAAGTGTCGGTCTTTCTCTGTTTGTGTGTCTGATTCTATTTGTTTGCATGTCTGGGTTGGTGTTTGCAAGTCCAAGTATTTGTCTTTGTTGGTTTTGAATGTCTAAAGTGTCTGTCTTTCTCTGTTTGTGTGTCTGATTCATTGTTTGCATGTCTGGGTGAGTGTTGCAAGTCCAGAATTGTCTTGTTGGTTTGAATGTCTAAAGTGTCTGTCTTTCTCTGTTTGTGTGTCTGATTCTATTTGTTTGCATGTCTGGTTGGTGTTGCAAGTCCAAGTATTTGTCTTTGTTGGTTTGAATGTCTAAAGTGTCTGTCTTTCTCTGTTTGTGTGTCTGATTCTATTTGTTTGCATGTCTGGGTTGGTGTTTGCAAGTCCAAGAATTTGTCTATTGTTGGTTTGAATGTCTAAAGTGTCTGTCTTTCTCTGTTTGTGTGTCTGATTCTATTTGTTTACATGTCTGGGTTGGTGTTTGCAAGTCCAAGTATTTGTCTTTGTTGGTTTGAATGTCTAAAGTGTCTGTCTTTCTCTGTTTGTATGTCTGATTCTATTTGTTTGCATGTCTGGGTTGGTGTTTGCAAGTCCAAGAATTTGTCATTGTTGGTTTGAATGTCTAAAGTGTCTGTCTTTCTCTGTTTGTGTGTCTGATTCTATTTGTTTGCATGTCTGGGTTGTGTTTGCAAGTCCAAGTATTTGTCTTTGTTGGTTTGAATGTCTAAAGTGTCTGTCTTTCTCTGTTTGTGTGTCTGATTCTATTTTTTGCATGTCTGGGTGATGTTTGCAAGTCCAAGAATTTGTCTTTGTTGGTTTGAATGTCTAAAGTGTCTGGCTTTCTCTGTTTGTGTGTCTGATTCTATTTGTTTGAATGTCTGGTTGGTGTCTGCATGTCCAAGTATTTGTCTTTGTTGGTTTGAATGTCTAAAGTGTCTATCTTTCTCTGTTTGTTTGTCTGATTCTATTTGTTTGCAAGTCTGGGTTGGTGTTTGCAAGTCCAAGAATTTGTCATTGTTGGTTTGAATGTCTAAAGTGTCCATCTTTCTCTTTTTGTGTGTCTGATTCTATTTGTTTACATGTCTGCGTTAGTGTTTACAAGTCCAAGTATTTATCTTTGTTGTTTGAATGTCTAAAGTGTCTGTCTTTCTCTGTTTGTGTGTCTGATTCTATTTTTTTGCATGTCTGGGTTGGTGTTTGCAAGTCCAAGAATTTTCTTTGTTGGTTTGAATGTCTAAAGTGTCTGTCTTTCTCTGTTTGTGTGTCTGATTCTATTTGTTTGCATTTCTGGGTTGATGTTTGCAAGTCCAAGTATTTGTCTTTATTGGTTTGAATGTCAAAAGGGTCTGTCTTTCTCTGTTTGTGTGTTTGATTCTATTTGTTTGCATGTCTGGGTTGATGTTTGCAAGTCCAAGTATTTGTCTTTGTTGGTTTGAATGTCTAAAGTGTCTGTCTTTCTCTGTTTGTGTGTCTGATTCTATTTGTTTGCGTGTCTGGGTTGGTGTTTGCAAGTCCAAGAATTTGTCTTTATTGGTTTGAATGTCTAAAGTGTCTGTATTTCTCTGTTTGTTTGTCTGATTCTATTTGTTTACATGTCTGGGTTGGTGTTTGCAAGTCCAAGTATTTGTCTTTGTTGGTTTGAATGTCTAAAGTGTCTGTCTTTCTCTGTTTGTGTGTCTGATTCTATTTGTTTGCGTGTCTGGGTTGGTGTTTGCAAGTCCAAGAATTTGTCTTTGTTGGTTTGAATGTCTAAAGTGTCTGTATTTCTCTGTTTGTATGTCTGATTCTATTTGTTTACATGTCTGGGTTGGTGTTTGCAAGTCCAAGGATTTGTCTTTGTTGGTTTGAATGTCTAAAGTGTCTGTCTTTCTCTGTTTGTGTGTTTGATTCTATTTGTTTGCATGTCTGGGTTAGTGTTTGCAAGCCCAAGTATTTGTCTTTGTTGGTTTGAATGTCTAAAGTGTCTGTCTTTCTCTGTTTGTGTGTCTGATTCTATTTGTTTGCATGTCTGGTTTGGTGTTTGCAAGTCCAAGAATTTGTCTTTGTTGGTTTGAATGTCTAAAGTGTCTGTCTTTCTCTGTTTGTGTGTCTGATTCTATTTGTTTGCGTGTCTGGGTTGGTGTTTGCAAGTCCAAGAATTTGTCTTTGTTGGTTTGAATGTCTAAAGTGTCTGTATTTCTCTGTTTGTATGTCTGATTCTATTTGTTTACATGTCTGGGTTGGTGTTTGCAAGTCCAAGGATTTGTCTTTGTTGGTTTGAATGTCTAAAGTGTCTGTCTTTCTCTGTTTGTGTGTCTGATTCTATTTGTTTGCGTGTCTGGGTTGGTGTTTGCAAGTCCAAGAATTTGTCTTTGTTGGTTTGAATGTCTAAAGTGTCTGTATTTCTCTGTTTGTATGTCTGATTCTATTTGTTTACATGTCTGGGTTGGTGTTTGCAAGTCCAAGGATTTGTCTTTGTTGGTTTGAATGTCTAAAGTGTCTGTCTTTCTCTGTTTGTGTGTTTGATTCTATTTGTTTGCATGTCTGGGTTAGTGTTTGCAAGCCCAAGTATTTGTCTTTGTTGGTTTGAATGTCTAAAGTGTCTGTCTTTCTCTGTTTGTGTGTCTGATTCTATTTGTTTGCATGTCTGGTTTGGTGTTTGCAAGTCCAAGAATTTGTCTTTGTTGGTTTGAATGTCTAAAGTGTCTGTCTTTCTCTGTTTGTGTGTCTGATTCTATTTGTTTGCATGTCTGGTTTGGTGTTTGCAAGTCCAAGAATTTGTCTTTGTTGGTTTGAATGTCTAAAGTGTCTGTCTTTCTCTGTTTGTGTGTCTGATTCTATTTGTTTACATGTCTGGGATGGTGTTTGCAAGTCCAAGTATTTGTCTTTGTTGGTTTGAATGTCTAAAGCGTCTATCTTTCTCTGTTTGTATGTCTGATTCTATTTGTTTACATGTATGGGTTGGTGTTTGCAAGTCCAAGAATTTGTCTTTGTTGGTTTGAATGTCTAAAGTGTCGGTCTTTCTCTGTTTGTGTGTCTGATTCTATTTGTTTGCATGTCTGGGCTTGTGTTTACAAGTCCAACTATTTGTCTTTGTTGGTTTGAATACCTAAAGTCTCTGTCTTTCTCTGTTTGTGTGTCTGATTCTATTTTTTGCATGTCTTGGCTGATGTTTGCAAGTCCAAGAATTTGTCTTTGTTGGTTTGAATGTCTAAAGTGTCTGTCTTTCTCTGTTTGTGTGTTTGATTCTATTTGTTTGCATGTCTGGTTGGTGTCTGCATGTCCAAGCATTTGTCTTTGTTGGTTTGAATGTCAGAAGGGTCTATCTTTCTCTGTTTGTTTGTCTGATTCTATTTGTTTGCATGTCTGGGTTGGTGTTTGCAAGTCCAAGAATTTGTCATTGTTGGTTTGAATGTCTAAAGTGTCTGTCTTTCTCTGTTTGTGTGTCTGATTCTATTTGTTTACATGTCTGGGTTAGTGTTTGCAAGTCCAAGTATTTGTTTTTGTTGGCTTGAATGTCTAAAGTGTCTGTCTTTCTCTGTTTGTGTGTCTGATTCTATTTGTTTGCATGTCTGTGCTGATGTTTGCAAGTCCAAGAATTTGTCTTTGTTGGTTTGAATGTCTAAAGTGTCTGTCTTTCTCTGTTTGTGTGTTTGATTCTATTTGTTTGCATGTCTGGTTGGTGTCTGCATGTCCAAGTATTTGTCTTTGTTGGTTTGAATGTCTAAAGTGTCTATCTTTCTCTGTTTGTTTGTCTGATTCTATTTGTTTGCATGTCTGGGTTGGTGTTTGCAAGTCCAAGAATTTGTCATTGTTGGCTTGAATGTCTAAAGTGTATGTATTTCTCTGTTTGTGTGTCTGATTCTATTTGTTTGCATGTCTGGGTTGGTGTTTGCAAGTTCAAGTATTTGTCTTTGTTGGTTTGAATGTCTAAAGTGTCTGTCTTTTCCTGTCTGTGTGTCTGATTCTATTTTTTGCATGTCTGGGTTGATGTTTGCAAGTCCAAGAATTTGTCTTTGTTGGTTTGAATGTCTAAAGTGTCTGGCTTTCTCTGTTTGTGTGTCTGATTCTATTTGTTTGCATGTCTGGGTTGGTGTCTACAAGTCCAAGAATTTGTCTTTGTTGGTTTGAATGTCTAAAGTGTCTGTCTTTCTCTGTTTGTGTGTCTGATTCTATTTGTTTGCATGTCTGGGTTGGTGTTTGAATGTCTAAGTATTTGTCTTTGCTGGTTTGAATGTCTAAAGCGTCTGTCTTTTCCTGTTTGTGTGTCTGATTCTATTTTTTTGCATGTCTGGGTTGATGTTTGCAAGTCCAAGAATTTTTCTTTGTTGGTTTGAATGTCTAAAGTGTATGTCTTTCTCTGTTTGTGTGTCTGATTCTATTTGTTTGCATGTCTGGGTTGGTGTTTGCAAGTCCAAGAATTTTTCTTTGTTGGTTTGAATGTCTAAAGTGTCTGTCTTTCTCTATTTGTGTGTCTGATTCTATTTGTTTGCATGTCTGGGTTGGTGTTTGAAAGTCCAAGAATTTGTCTTTATTGGTTTGAATGTCTAAAGTATCTGTCTTTCCCTGTTTGTGTGTCTGATTCTATTTTTTTGCATGTCTGGGTTGATGTTTGCAAGTCCAAGAATTTGTCTTTGTTGATTTGAATGTCTAAAGTGTCTGTCTTTCTCTGTTTGTGTGTCTGATTCTATTTGTTTGCATGTCTGGGTTGGTGTTTGCAAGTCCAAGATTATTTCTTTGTTGGTTTGAATGTCTAAAGTGTCTGTCTTTCTCTGTTTGTGTGTCTGATTCTATTTGTTTGCATGTCTGGGTTGGTGTTTGCAAGTCCAAGAATTTGTCTTTGTTGGTTTGAATGTCCAAAGTGTCTGTCTTTCTCTGTTTGTGTGTTTGATTCTATTTGTTTGCATGTCTGGGTTGGTGTTTGCAAGTCCAAGTATTTGTCTTTGTTGGTTTGAATGTCTAAAGTGTCTGTCTTTCTCTGTTTGTGTGTCTGATTCTATTTGTTTGCATGTCTGGTTTGGTGTTTGCAAGTCCAAGAATTTGTCTTTATTGGTTTGAATGTCTAAAGGGTCTGTCTTTCTCTGTTTGTGTGCCTGATTCTATTTGTTTGCGTGTCTGGGTTGGTGTTTGCAAGTCCAAGAATTTGTCTTTGTTGGTTTGAACGTCTAAAGTGTCTGTATTTCTTTGTTTGTATGTCTGATTCTATTTGTTTACATGTCAGGGTTGGTGTTTGCAAGTCCAAGAATTTTTCTTTGTTAGTTTGAATGTCTAAAGTGTCTGTCTTTCTCTGTTTGTGTGTTTGATTCTATTTGTTTGCATGTCTGGGTTGGTGTTTGCAAGTCCAAGTATTTGTCTTTGTTGGTTTGAATGTCTAAAGTGTCTGTCTTTCTCTGTTTGTGTGTCTGATTCTATTTGTTTGCATGTGTGGGTTGGTGTTTACAAGTCCATCTATTTGTCTTTGTTGGTTTGAATACCTAAAGTGTCTGTCTTTCTCTGTTTGTGTGTCTGATTCTATTTGTTTGCATGTCTGGGTTGATGTTTGCAAGTCCAAGAATTTGTCTTTGTTGGTTTGAATGTCTGAAGTGTCTGTCTTTCTCTGTTTGTGCGTTTGATTCTATTTGTTTGCATGTCTGGTTGGTGTCTGCATGTCCAAGTATTTGTCTTTGTTGGTTTGAATGTCTAAAGTGTCTATCTTTCTCTGTTTGTTTATCTGATTCTATTTGTTTGCATGTCTGGGTTGGTGTTTGCAAGTCCAAGAATTTGTCATTGTTGGTTTGAATGTCTAAAGTGTCTGTCTTTCTCTGTTTGTGTGTCCGATTCTATTTGTTTACATGTCTGGGTTAGTATTTGCAAGTCCAAGTATTTGTCTTTGTTGGCTTGAATGTCTAAAGTGTCTGTCTTTCTCTGTTTGTATGTCTGATTCTATTTGTTTGCATGTCTGGGTTGGTGTTTGCAAGTCCAAGAATTAGTCATTGTTGGTTTGAATGTCTAAAGTGTCTGTCTTTCTCTCTTTGGTGTGTGTGATTCTATTTGTTTGCATGTCTGGGTTGGTGTTTGCAACTCCAAGTATTTGTCTTTGTTGGTTTGAATGTCTAAAGTGTCTGTCTTTCTCTGTTTGTGTGTCTGATTCTATTTGTTTGCATGTCTGGGTTGGTGTTTGCAAGTCCAAGAATTTGTCTTTGTTGTTTAGAATGTCTAAAGTGTCTGTCTTTCTCTGTTTGTGTGTCTGATTCTATTTGTTTGCATATCTGAGTTGGTGTTTACAAGTCCAAGTATTTGTCTTTGTTGGGTTGAATGTCTAAAGTGTCTATCTTTCTCTGTTTGTGTGTCTGATTCTATTTGTTTGCATGTCTGGGCTGTGTTTGCAAGTCCAAGAATTTGTCTTTGTTGGTTTGAATGTCTAGAGTGTCTGTTTTTCCCTGTTTGTGTGTCTGATTCTATTTGTTTACATGTCTGGGTTGATGTTTGCAAGTCCAAGAATTTGTCTTTGTTGGTTTGAGTGTCTAAAGTGTCTGTCTTTATCTGTTTGTGTGTCTGATTCTATTTGCTTGCATGTCTGGGTTGATGTTTACAAGTCCAAGAATTTGTCTTTGTTGGTTTGAATGTCTAAAGTGTCTGTCTTTCTCTGTTTGTGTGTCTGATTCTATTTGTTTGCATGTCTGGGCTGGTGTTTGCAAGTCCAAGAATTTGTCTTTGTTGGTTTGAATGTCTAGAGTGTCTGTTTTTCTCTGTTTGTGTGTCTGATTCTATTTGTTTGCATGTCTGG